>PVKE010003869.1:40831-68914 GCA_004027555.1 Craseonycteris thonglongyai
ACTGTGAACAGTGCTGCGATGAACATGCGGGTACAAACATCTTTAAAGATTAAGGTTTTCAGGTTTTTTGGGTAGATGCCCAGTAGAGGGATGGCTGGGTCATATGGCAATTCCATTCGTAATTTTTTGAGGAATCTCCATACAGCCTTCCATAGTGGTTGTACCAGTTTACATTCCCACCAGCAGTGTATGAGGGTTCTTTTGTGTCCACAGCCTCGCCAGCACTTGTTATCCCTTGTCTTGTTGATTATAGCCATTCTAACAAGTCTAAGATGGTATTTCATTGTGGTTTTTATTTGCATCTCCTTAATTGCTAGTGAAGTGGAGCATTTTTTCATATATCTGTTGGCCATATGTATGTCTTCATGAGAGAAGTGTCTGTTAAGGTCATCTGCCCATTTTTTAATTGGATTGCTTCTTTTTTTCTTGTTGAGTTGTACAAGTTCTTTATATATTTTTGATATTAGCCCCTTATCAGAGGCATTGTTTGCAAATATTTTTTCCCAGTTGGTTGGTTGCCTCTTTGCTTTGTTGATGGTTTCCTTTGCAGTGCAGAAGCTTTTTAAGTTAATAAGGTCCCATTTGTTTATTTGTGCTTTTACTTCCCTTGCCATTGAGGTCAGATTCATAAAGTCCTCCCTGAATCCCAGGTCTATAAGTTTAGTGCCAATGTTTTCTTCTATGCAATTTATTGTTTCCTTTCTTATTTGGAGGTCTTTAATCCATTTTGAGTTAATTTTGGTATATGGTGAGAGATCACAGTTCCCATTCAGCCTTTTGCATGTGGTAAAACTCAACAAATTTAAAAGCATATATTCTGGAAATCACACAGAATATATGCTTTGACTATCTTGGGATTAAGCTAAAAATCAGAAAGATAACAGGAAAATCTCTATAAACACTTGGAAATAAAACAACGAGATCTAAATAATCCATGGGTCAAAATGTACGTCTCAAAGGAAATTTAAAAATACATTGAATTGAATGAAAGTGGAAATACAACATATCAAAATTTATGGGATGCAATTAAAGCAGTTCTGAGAGGAAAGGTATAACACTAAAGATAAGAGGAAAGGTCTCAAATCAGTAAACTATTATCCCATCTCAAGAAACTTGAAAAAGAAGTGAAAATTAAACACAAAGCAAGCAGCAGCAAAGAAATAATAAATATAAGAGCAGAAACCAATGAAATTAAGTTCCTAGGTATATACCCAAGGGAAATTAAAATGTATGTCCACACAAAACCTTGTAGCAAATGTTCATAGCAAAATGTTTCATAATAGTAAAAAACTGGAGTTAACCCAAATGTTCATCAATAAATGAATGGATAAACAAAATGTGGCATACTATACTATGGAATACTCTTCAACAATAAAAGAAATACAGTGCTGATACATGCTACAACATGGATGAACCTCAAAAATATTAAGTCAAATGAGATAAGCCAACACACAAAAATAACTATATTGTATGATTATATATTTATATTATATTTTCAGAAAAGGAAACACTATAGAGAGTGAAAGCAGATCAGTGACTGCCTCAGGCTAGATAGAGGTAGGAGTGACAAATGACTGCAAACAGACACAAAGGAAATCTTTGGGGTAAAGGAAATGTTCTAAAACTAGAGAATGGGGATGGTTGCACAACTGAAAATTTACTAAAATTCACCTAATTATACTCTTAAATGGGTAAAGTTTATGATATATAAATTATACCTCAATAAAGTTATTTAAAAATAAAAGTAGAAATCAATAAAATAGAAAATAGAAAAATAGAACAAAAAGCTCGTTCTTTGAAAACCAATAAAATTAGTAAACCAGTAAATTGAGGAACTCTAGTGAGATTGACAAACCAATACAATGAAATGGGAATATCACGACAGGCCCCACGAACATTAAAAGAAATGTCAGAGGATACTATGAAAAATTGTATGTACATAAACTTGACAATTTAGATGAAATAGACTAATTGTTCAAAAACAAAAGCTACCACAATTCACCTATATGAAATGGACAATTTAAATAGCCCTATAGATAGTAGAGAAAATAAACTCTTGTTTAAAAATTCCCTCCAATAGTCTCCAGGCCCAGGTAGTTGCACTGAAGAATTCTATCAAATTTCTAAAAAAGAATCAACACTAATTCTATACAATCTTTTCCAGAAAATAGAAGAGAACACTTTCCAATTTATTTTATGAAGCAAGTACTATCCTGATAGTAAAGCCAGACAAAACCAGCACAAAAAAGAAAGCTACAAACCAATGTCCTTCATGAATATAGATATAAAAATTCTTAACAAAATATTAGCAAATAGAATTCAGCAATATGTAAAAAGAATTGTATACCATGACCAAGTTGAGTTTATTCCAGGGATATAAGGCTGGTTCAATATTTGAAAATTAGTTAATGTAATTCACCATGTCAACAGGCTAAAGAAAAAAGAAAACAACATAGTCACATACATTGATACAGAAAAAGTATGTGACAAAATTCAATACCAATTCATGATTTAAAAAAAAAATTTTCTCAGAAACTAGGAATAGAGGATATTTTCCTCAACTTAATAAAAAGCACTCACACAAATATACAGTAAATATTATACTGAATAGTGAAAAACTAAAATTTCCCTCCTAAGATCAAGACCAAAGCAAAGATGTTCAGTCTTACTATTCTTATTCAACATAATTCTAGAAGTTCTGGTCAGTGCATTAAGGCTAGAAAAGAAAAGACATACACATTAAAAGAAAGAAGTAATACTGTCTCTATTTGCAGATGACATGACGAGTGGCGAACCTTTTGGCGATTGAGTGCCAAAGTTTATGAAATAAGAGTATACTCACTCGACTCGCGTGCCAACCCATCGAGTGAGATAGAGGTATCAATTATTTTTATGTCTATAAGAGCATAAACAATAATTTTTTAAATGGTATTCACAGCTCCGCGTGCCGAAATAATTGCTCCGCGTGCCACTTTGGGCACGTGTGCCACAGGTTCGCCACCCCCGAATAGAAAATCCCAATGAATCTACAAGAAAACTCGTAGAATGAATATACAACTTTAGCAAGGTCACAGGATACAAAATTAACATATAAAATCAATTGTAGGGAAAGCCCAGATGGCTCAGTGGGTTAAGTGCTCACTTTGCAACGCCGGGGACCAAGGATCGAATCCGGGCTCCAGCCCCCGCCAGCACGGACCCATATGCTGAACTGGGGAGTTCCCCCAGTTCAGTTCTCTCTCTGTCTCTGTATCTCTCTCTCTCTCTCTCTCTCTCTCTCTCTCTCTCTGTCAAAAAATAAATAAATAAATAAAACTTAAAAAAATCAATTGTATTTCTATATATTATCAATAAATATGTGGAAATAAAAAAATTAAAAACCCAAAACCATTTACAATTGCTCAAAAAAATAATTTTTAGGTATAACTCTACCAAAATATGGACAGAACTTGTAGGCTAAAACTTACAGACTGTTGATGAAAGAAATCAAAGAATATCTAAATAAATGCCGAGAAAGACAAACAATATTAATGGATCGAAAGACTCAACATAGGAAAGATGTTTATTCTCCCTATTTTAATCTCCAGGTTTAACATGATTCCTATCAACATATGAGTGAGCAAGATTTTTTTTAATATAGAGAAGCTTATTCTAAAAGTTATATATAAAGGCACAGGTCATTGAATAGCTAAAACAATATTGAAAAAGAAGAATAAAATGGGAGGAATTACTCTAGCCATTTTTTTTTAAAGATTTATTTTTTATTGTTTTTGACACAAAGAGAGAGAGAGAGATACAGAGACAGAGAGAAGGGGAAGGGCCCAGAACAGTCTCCATAGTTGCACATCATTGGTTTTTCCACATAGTTTCATTCCACAGGTGGGCGCAGAGCTGCACAGGGCAGGAACTGGGCTGGGTTCTCCCCTCGGTGAGAACCCAACAGGGGGCATGCCCCAGTTCAGCATATGGGTCCACACAGGCCGGGGCCGGGATTCGATTCTCGGTCCCCAGGGCTGCAAAGTGAGCGCTTAACCCACTGAGCCATACTGGCTTCCCATACTCCAGCCAATTTTAAGACTTAAAAGATGCTGGAATATTGGAAAAGAAACAAAACAAAGATCCCAGAAATAGACCCACACAAGTATGGTCTGTTTGTTTTAAGATTTATTTTATTGTTTTTGACAGAGAGAGACAGAGACAGAGAGGAGAGGGAGGGCCCAGAGCAGTCTCCATAGCTGTACATCATCAGTTTCTCAAATGGGAAGCACACCTCAGTTCAGTATATGGGTCCACATGGGCCAGAGCTGGGATTCGATCCTTGGTCGCCAGGGCTGCAAAGCGAGTGCTTAACCCGCTGAGCCATCCCGGCTCCCCCTGTTTGTTTGTTTGTTTGTTTGTTTGTTTGTTTGTTTGTTTTAAACCATGAAGACAATTTTTTTGGCTCACATATCTGAACTCCAGAAGTAAGCAAGTGTTGTGATAGTTTGATTCAGGGGCATAAGTAGATCAAGAAACTGATTTCTTTTCTTCTCTCTATTCAACACACAATGATATTCTTCATGCTATAGCTTCATGCTAAGGCTGCCGCTGCTTTTATGGTCCTAACATGGTTGCCACCAAATCCTGCATATTTCTATTTCCTAAGGAATAAAAAAGCATCTTCCTCAAATCCCCAGCATAGCCCTCTCTCAACCTTTTATGGCCAACAAATTTTTGACAAAAGTGTAAAAGAGATTCAATGAAGGAAGGGTAGTCTTTTTAACAAATGAAACTGAAGACAGTGTTCATTCATATATAAAAAAATTGATTCTCAACCTAAACCTCACACTGCATACAGAAATGAACTCAAAATGGATTATAGGTGCCAACATAAAACTTTTAGAAGAAAATATATGACTGAAGTCTTCAGGATTCAGGGCATGTAAACAGTTCTTAGATCTGATACCAAAAGCATGATCCACGAAATAAATTAATAAATTGTACGTCATTGAAATTAAAAACTTCTGCATTAGGGAAATACTGTTAAGAGGATGAATAGACAAGCTACAGACTAGAAGACATTATTTTTAAAACACATATTTGACAAAGAACTCATATCTAGAATTTATAGCAAACTCTTAAAATTCAACAGTAATAAAAAAATCCATTTAGAAAATGGGCAAAATACAAAAACAGGCTTCTCACTGAAGAACTGATGGCAAGTTACCGGTAGCACATGAAAAAATGTTTAATGTTAGCCATTATGAAAATGCAAATTAAAACCACAGTGAGATATCATAGAACAGCTATTAGAACAGCTAAAGTAAAAAACAGTGACAATATCAAATGATGGTGAGATATGGGGAAAATGAATCTGTCATAAATTGCTCTTAGGAATTCAAAATGGTACAATCCTCTAGAAAATAGTTTGGTAACTTCTTATAAAATTAAACATATATTAGTGGGTGTATTTGCCAGAGAAATATAAATTCATGTCACAAAAACTTCTACACAACATTCATAGCAGTTGTATTTATAATAGCACCAAACTGGAAATAGCCCAAATGTCTTCCAAGAGGTGAATGGCTAAACTAACTGTGGTATATCTATGGTAATATGATGGATTACTACTCAGCAATAAAAAGAAACAAACTCTTGATACCTGCAAAACTTTGGTGGATATTATGCTGAGTGGAAGAAAAAGCCAATCTCAAAATTTTAGATTCTATATTGTACCATTTATATAACACTTTCAAAATGACAAAATTATAAGAATGGGATTTGGGCAATATAAGGTATTAGTTCTTTGTGGTGGTGAACGGTTCTGTATTTGATTGTGGTGGTGGTTACACAAATCTATGCAGATGACAAAGTTGCACAGGGCTATTCACACACACACAGACGAGTAAATGTAAAAACCTGAAGTTTGAATAAGGTTTATAGATTGTATCAATGTTAATTTCCTGGTTTTGATATATACTACAGTAATGTAAGATATTATTATTGGGAGAAGCTGAGTGATGCAACTTCCTATGAATCTATAATGATTTTAAAATAAAAATTTAAAAACTGTACATAATAATACAGATTAATATATGAAACAATATAATACAAAAACTGATACACCTGAAAGGGAAAAGAAAATTCATATATTTAGTTAGAGATTTCAACCCTCAGCTGTCAGTGATTGATAAAATGAATAGACAAAGAATAGTAAGGTACAAAAAGCCTGAACAACACTGTCAAACAATGTGACCTAGTTGACCATTACAAGACATAGCAATCACCAACAGCTAAATACACGTTATTTTCAGGTGTACAAAGAACACTCATCAAGATAAACTATATTTTGTGCCATAAAACAAAGTTTAACTTTTTTTTTTTTTTTTGAGAGACAGAAAGAGACAGAAAGAAAGGGGAAAGGGGCCCAGAACAGTCTCCATAGTTGTACATCATTTGTTGTGACATAGTTTCATTCCACACAGGTGGATATGGGGCCACACAGGGCAGACCAAACTGGGGGCCTCCCATATGTGATGTGAGAACCTTCACCGCCATCCTGGCGGTTACCAGTTGTGCCACAGTTCAGCATGTGGGCCCACACGGGCCTGGGCCAGGATTCTATCCCTTTTGCAGGTTGCAAGGCAAGTACTCAACCTGTTAAGCTATCCCAGCATTCCCAAAGTTTAACAATTTTAAAAGTATAGAAATAATACAAAGTATGTTCTTAGATTATAATAAAATAAAATTAGAAATGGATGAGAAAAGGGTATTTGGATAATCCTCAAGTATTTGGAAACTAAACAATCTACTTTTAAATAATGCATGGGTCAAAGAAGAAATTGCAAGATATAGTAGAAAACATTTTTAAGAAAGATTTATTTTGTTGTTTAAGAGAAGGTGAGGTGAGGAGGACCCAGAGCAGTCTCCACAGTTGTACATCATTAGTTGTGACATGGTTTCATTCCACACAGGTGGATGTGGGGCCGTGCAGGGAGGGAACTAAACCCAAGTCCTCTCACATGGGAGGTGAGAACCTTCATTGCTGACTCATCTTGGCAGTTTAGAAAACGTTTTAAATTGGACTTCAATGGAACAAAACATCCAAAATTAGATGGATGCACGCAAAGTTCAGAGTGAAATTTGTTTATTTAAATACTTACATTAGAAAAAAGAGAAAGGTGTAAAGTCAATGATCTAAGCTACAACCTTAAGAACTTACAAAGAGTAAATTAAGCCCCAAATAGGTAGAATGGAAATAATAAAAATGACAGTAGAAATTAATGAAATGGAAAAATAACAGAGAAAAAAACAATAAAACCAGAAGCTATTACCCTAACAACAAAATGAGACAAAGAAATTATAAGAAAAGTACAGACCAAAATCCTCCATAAACATACACGCAAAAATCTTTTACATAATATTAACATATTGAATCCAACAATATAGAAAAGACTAGAATATAATGACCAAGTTGGGTATATTCTAAAAATGCAAAGCTGATTAAACATTTAAAATATCAACCTGTGTAATTTACCATATTAACAGAATAAAATAGAAAAGTTATATGGTCATTTGAATGGATGCAAAAAAGGATGACAAAAATTGTTTTTTAATTTTTCTTTTTCTTTTTCTTTTTAAATCTTTTCTTATATATTTTTATTTATTTATTTATTTTTGACAGAGAGAGAGAGAGAGATACAGAGAGAGAGATACAGAGACAGAGAGAGAACTGAACTGGGGGAGATCCCAGCTCAGCATATGGTTCCGCACGGGCCGGGGCGGGATTCGATCCTTGGTCCCCGGTGCTGCAAAGTGAGCGCTCAACCCACTGAACCATCCCGGCTTCCCCGACAAAATTTTTTTAAAAGATTTATTTTATTATTGTTTTTGACAGAGACAGACAGACAGAATGGGGAGGGCCCAGAGCAGTTTACATAGTTGTACTTTACACATGACAACACAGGTGGGCGGGGGCCTCACAGGGCGGGAACTTGGCTGGGAGGCCCCCAGCATGGTAAGTACACCCCCTTAAGCCAGGGGCTGAACCGAGAGGGTGGGGGGTGAGAACCAAACTGGGGTTTTCCCACATGGGAAGCACATCCCAGTTCAGCATATAGGTCTGCACGGGCCGGGACCGGGATTCGATTCTCGGTCCCCAGGGCTGCAAAGCAAGTGCTTAACCCACTGAGCCATCCCAATTTCCCCCTGACAAAATTTAACACTCACTCATGATTAAAAAATTTTCAACAAACTAGAAATAACAGAAACTTCCGCAACCTGCTAAAATGTATCTATGGAAACTTAATGGTGGAAAACTAAATGCTTTCCCTCAGAAAATACCAGAAGCAAGGCAAGGATGTCTACTCTCACAATTTCTATTCAATTTTGCCCTGGAAGTTCTAACCAATACAATAGGGCAAGTAAAAGAAAAGGAAAAAGAAAAGAAAAGAGAAAAAAAAGGCATATGAATTGAAAAGAAAGAAAACTGCTTTTTTTTCCCCTGCAGAAAACATGTTTGTGTATGTAGAGAATCCTAAAGAATCTACCAAAGAAAGAACAAAACAAAACAAACAAACAAACAAAAAACACCCTACTAGAACTAATAAGTCAACTTATGGGCCCAGTATAGAAGGTCAATATATAATAATCATACTTGCAGTGATCAATTAGAAAATAAAAAAAATGTAATGCCATTCAGAATAGTAAAAAGCATTAAATGCTAAGCAATGAATTTATCAAAACACCCAGAAGATGTGCACACTGAAAAACAAAACACTGCCTAAAAAATTAAAGAATACTTAAATAAATGAAGAGATATACCATGTTTATGGATTGAAAAATTCAGTAATGTTGTTGATTTTTCCAAATTGAAGCTACATGTTCAATGCAAACCTAATCAATATCCAAAAGTTGGGTTTTTTTAAAGAAAGTTACAGCAAGACACCAAAATTTATATAAAAATTAAAGGATCTAGAGTAGCAGAAACAATTTTGGAAGAGAAAACCAAAGATAGAGAACTAACACTAACTGCTCTCAAGACTTAATTACAATGCTACAGATATATGAGAGCTGTCCGGAAAAAAAATCCAGCCATAAACGCCTCTGTTTTTTATATTACATGGCTGGATACTTTCCAGACAGCCCTTGTATATGTATTAGAATAGAGATCACAGAAAAAGGTATATATTATTCACATGATTTTTGAGGAAGATGCCAAGATTATTTAATAGGGAAGGATAATCTTCTCAACAAAACTTTCCAAAGGGACAACAGTCTATCCCTTTAGAAAAATGTGAACCCTCACCTTTACCTCACATCATACACAAGCATCAACTAAAAATGAATCATATACCAAATTGCAATGGGAAAAGTATAAAACATCTAGAAAAAAATATAGGAGAAAAATAATCAGAACTTTGCAATAGGCTTCCTTAAATCAGACATAAGAAATACAAATTATAAAAGAAAAAATGAATAAATTGGGCTTTATCAAAATTACAATTTCTGTTCGTCAAAAGACAGGTCTCAGAAAGTGAAAAGACAAGTCAGTTTTTATGACATCACAATATCTGCATAGCATGTATGTACCAAAGAACTCATATCCAGAATATATTTTTTAAAACTCTCATAACTCAATTGTAAGAGGGCAAATAACTCAGTTAAAGATGAATAAAAGATTTGAACAAACTTCAAGAAGAAGATAAACAAATAGCCAATAAGCAAGTGAAAAGATGTTTAATATCTTCAAAAAGAAAATACAAATTAAAACCACAGTGAGATAGTACTACACACCTGCTAGAATGGCTAAAATTTAAATGTTTGGCAATCGGAAGCATTGGTGAGGATGTGGAGCAAGTGGCACTTTCATGCACTGCTGATGGAAATGTAAAATGATAATAGTACTCTAAAAATATTTTTGCAGCTTCTTATAAAGTTAATTATGCACTTCCCATATTATACGACTCTGCAATTGTGCTTTTAGGTATTTATTCAAGAACTAAAAAACTATGCTCACGAAAGACTTGTACATAAATGTTCCTATCACCTTAATTCAGAATAACACCAAATTGGGAACAACCCACATGTCCATCAACAGGTGAATGGATAAACAAATTGTGATATATCTATACAATGCAATACCATTCAGCAATAAAAAGAAACAAGCTACTGATAACATGCAACAATGTGATAGCATTTCAATTTTAATAAATGTGCTGCTGAAGCAAGCACTGAATGAATTTCAAAAATATGTTGAACAAAAGAAGGCAGGCACAAAAGAGGGTGTGTTGTGGGATTCCATTTAGATGAAATTCTGGAAGAACTAATTTGTGGTGACAGGAAGCACACATCAGTGGGGAATTGGTTATACAGGAGCATGAGGGAACTTTTCAAGGTTATAGAAATGTTATATATTTTTATTACAGTGGTGGTTACAGAGGTGCAAACATTTGTCAAAATTCATTGAGCTGTATAATTTTTTTTAAGATTTTTATTGTTTTTGACAGAGAGAGATACAGAGACAGAGATAGAGAGAACGGGAGGACCCAGAACAGTCTCCATAGTTGTACATCATTGGCTTTTCCACATAGTTTCATTCCACAGGTGGGCACAGGGCTGCACAGGGCAGGAACCGGGCCGGGGTCTCACCCGGGTAAGAACTGAACTTGGGGCACTCCCCTGTTCAGCATATGGGTCCATATGGGCGGGCCGGGATTCGATCCTTGGTCCCTGGGGTTGCAAAGTGAGCGCTTAACCAATGAGCCATCCCGGCTTCCCCTGAGCTGTAATTTTAAAAGGTATGTTTTCATATATAAATTATACTGCAATAAAACTCATTAAATTTTTTTAAAAAACAGTGCAAAAGTACTTACAGACAGTAAGTCTGTAAGTCTTCTCTTTGCATGGTAGTGCAGAACTAAAAATGACCATGCAAGCTGAAACTGTGTAAAGTGATCTTAATAATCAATGGGGAAAATAATGATTACTCCCTGACCTTTAAATTTTTTTTATGAAAAATTAAAAACTTTCTTATAGAGAAGTAAAAAGAACAAAAATTAATATTTATTCAGTACATTGCAATCTAAAACATTAGAACTACTGAGAATGAAAGGATTTTATTTCTTTGTAAAAAACAAAAAACTTATCAAAAGAATTTGAAGAAGGTTTGGCTTCTCATCCTATAATTTACAATACTGAACGAGCATCCTTTCTATGTTTTGGCAAATTGTCACACTCCTTTCTAAGTTTGGACGAACGTCCAAAATGTCCTTTCAATGTCATGAAATAACGAGTTACGCGAATGTGAAAATGTTTGCTGTTGTCATTTTTTTCTGAGACCTCTCTGTCCTTTTCGTCACAACCACTTTCCTCAGTCATGTCACGAAGTTCACATTCACTAAGCTCCTTTGGCTGCATGTCTAGAGACCCTTGAAGCACTGTCAAGCTCCCCAGGGTTAGCCAGTTCTTCTGTAACTCTGTTTAATGCTTAATTCAAAATTCACCGACAGCATTATCACTTCTGTTTCTTAACCGCACTTCCTTCTTTGTTGGTCAATCCCCCAGTACATTTTTGTAAAATGTCACATGGTTTTATCACTGGGAGACAAGAAGGCAACACAACTACATGATGCAGAGTAACCCAGAACTAACAGACTGAAAGGAGACATGTGATTGGTCACCGATCATGGTGCACATGTTATTTGCAAAGTAATCTGAAGACTGGAGGGCTAACAGTGAACTTTGTACTTTATGCAATTACTGTTAATATACCATAGTAACTGAAGTTTGAACTGTTTTTAGGAGACCGGTATTATTTAAACTGTGGAAAATGAAATTTGTGTAACTGTTCAAAGCTAGGACTGCCTGCATAATATGCTAGCTTTTGTGCAAGAAAGAAGAAATAAAGGGATGCCAGGATAGCTCAGCATGTTGAGTGCTTGCCTCACAACTGTGAGGTCTGGGGATCCAATCCCAGCCCAGGTGCAACTGGTAACCACCAGGATGGTGGAAAGGGTTCCAGCCTCCCATGTGGGAGGGCCACCAGTTTGGTTCCCACCCCATGCAGCTCCACATCCACCTGTGTGGAATGAAACTGTCACAATTAATGGTGTGCAACTATGGAGACTGCTCTGGGCCCTCCCTGCTTCTCTCTCTCTCTCTCTCACCTTCTCTCAAACAGAAAGAAGAAGAAATAAGAAAATATATGTGGTTATTTATTTTGCAATAAGAAACATAAGGAGGATAAACCAGAAACTAATGGAATTGATTACATACAGAAGATGCTATGAATGAGGCAGAAGAGATAGGGGAAGAGTGACAATTTTTGGAGCATACTTTAAAAAAAGTTTTGACTTTAATTGTGTTAATGTTTTATATATTAAAAAAA
The DNA here is from genome assembly GCA_004027555.1 of Craseonycteris thonglongyai. NCBI lineage: Eukaryota > Metazoa > Chordata > Mammalia > Chiroptera > Craseonycteridae > Craseonycteris > Craseonycteris thonglongyai. The sequence continues at coordinate 53,199 of PVKE010003869.1, forward strand.
TACTAATCAACACTGTAATCAATTTTACAGTATGGAAAAACTCTAAAATTATAATAGGAATGAATAAACTTAACTTCTCACATGAATAACATGGTCATATTGCAAATAACTTTGAACACAGTACTTTGATTATAATACCTTCAGTTTAAAGACAAACAATTGCAAGCAAATCTTGAATTCTATAGGTTTGCTTTTTCTCTTTGGTAAGGATATAGCAATTCAGAAACTACTTCCTATATATTTAGGACAGAATAAATATATCCATAATGTTGGGAGCCAGAGTTCTCACTTTTGGAAAAAAAAACAAAACGGAGATGGAAAGAGGGAAGTCTAGGAAGAAACTGAATTGGAGGTATTAATATGAACCTATGATTTTGAAGGTATGTGTGTACAGATATGGATGTGTATGTGGTTGTATGTGTGTGTTTCCTCGCTCTATTTTCTGAATAGTCCTAGAAAAAGTGATAACCCATTAGCAATGAGCATACCTAGCACCAAGAGCTTACTTTCTAAATAATATTCCCTGTTAAAATAAAGCAGGGCTTTTTGGATAAATGGCTCATCTTGTGACTGGAGCAGGGACAGTGTAAGACAATTCTGTAATATCTTACATCAGAAATAAAAAAATGCTCCAGAAAAATGTAGGAGTATGGTGAAAAGACACAGGAACCAGCTTGAGGAGGTAGGTTCTCAGGAGCAAAACAATTTGAGATAAGAATAAATCTAAAATACAATAAATGTAGAACAATTTGGCATCAAAAGAAATAGTGGCACTAATGGAATATAACTCATTGGGAGGGGAGGAGGGGGAACCATACAAGCCATAAATGAATAAATAAAAAGAGAAGGAAAATTCTCCTTTACAGCATAATGCCAACTAATAGGCGTAGAAGAAATGATTATAAATGGAATTAGGAAATCATGTCCTCTTGAATGTGCGGCTGGACCAAGTGACAAGCTTCTAACAAACTGAAAACAGCAAAACTGATGGTATGTCACTTTCAAAATTAGGTTAACAGGAAGATTGTGGCCTCCATTTTATTTTCCCTCTCTGGCTCTCACCCTTACTTGCACTGATGAAAGCCAGATGTTATATTTTGGGGCCCACTTGTCAAGGAATTGAGGTGGGCCTCTAACAGCCAGCAAGAAATTAGGGCCATCCTTCCAACAACCTATGAGTAATGGAATCTCTCCAATAAGTATGTGAGAGAGGTTAGAAGTGGATGCTCCCTCAGTTGAGCCATCAGATAAGACAACAGCCCTAGCTGACACCTTGATTACAGCCCTGTGACAAACTGCAGAAGAGGCACCTAGATTCCCAATTCACAAAATGTATGAGATAAAAGGTGTTTGTTGTTTTAGGCCACTAATTTTTGGAGTAAATTGTTACACAACACTGGATAACAAATATGTTACCAAAAATGCCTAGCTTAAATATAATCATGAGGAAGAATAAAACATACTAAAATTAAGGGTATTCTACAAAATAAATGACTTCTAGTCTGTTAAAAATACCAGTGTTTTGGGAAGCCAGGATGGCTTAGTGGGTTAAGTCCTCACTTTGTAGCCGCAGGGACCGAGGATAGAATCCCGGTCCTGCCTGTGTGGACCCATATCCTGAACTGGGGAGTACTTCCCATGGGGGAAGTCCCCAGTTCATTTCTCACCCTCCACCCCCGTTCGACCCCTGGCTCAAGGGGGCATGCCTCCCATGCAGGAGGCCCCCAACCCAGTTCCTGCCCTGACCGGCCCCCTCCCATCTGCGTGGAACAAAACCATGTGGAAAAACTGATGATGTACAACTAGGGAGAATGCTCTGGGACCTCCCCCTTCTCTCTGTCTCTCTCTGTCTCTGTCAAAAACAATAAAATAAAAAAATAGCAGTGTTAGATAAAGCAAGACTGAGGAACTGTTTCAGGTTAAAGTGAACTAATGAGACATGAGAACTAAATGCAATGTCTGACCCTGCACTTGAAAAAATTACGGTAAAGTATTAGTAAAGGTTTTTTTTTAATATTAGTAAAGTTTCAGTATAGACTATAGATAATCATATTGTATCAATGTTAAACTTTGTGATTTTCATTATTGAAATTCGGTTATATAAAATAATGTCCTTAGGAAACACACAATGAAGCTTTTAGAAATAAAGAGACATGATGTCTACAACTTACTCTCAAATGGCTTGTAAAAATAGTAACATGTTTACACATACATAAATATACATACACATATATGTACAGACAATTATATACATATATGTAAATGATAAAAAGAGAATGCGAGAGGATGTCGGATAGCTCAGCGGGTTGAGGCTTGCCTTGTAGCTGAGGGTCTGAGGACTGAGTCCTGGCCCTGGCCCGTGCAGACACATATGCTGAACTAGGGCGTGCTTCCCATGTGGGAGGCCCCCAGTTTAGTTCTCACCCTTTGCAGTCCCACATCCACCTGTGGAATGAAATTATGTCAAAACTAATGTTGTATGATGCTATGGAGACTGCTCTGGGCCCCTTCTCTTTGTCTCTCTCTGTGAAACAATGAAATAAATCTTTTTTTTAAAGAGAGAGAATGAAAGAGAGAAACTGTAAGAGAGAAACAGTAAAGGAAATGTAGCAAAATACAAAATTAACAATTGAGATAGGACAACTCAGCAGGTTGAGCACTTGCTTTGCAACCACGAGGTCCAGGGATCAAGTCCCGGCCTGTGCAAACCCACATGCTGAACTGCGGCTCAACTGGTGACCACCAGGACTGCAAGGCGGTGAAGGTTCTCAACTCCCATGCCTGAGGCCCCCAGTTCAGTTCCTGTCCCATTCGGTCCCACATCCACCTGTGTGGAATGAAACTATGTCACAGCTAATGATGTACAACTATGGAGAACGCTCTGGGCCCTTCCCCTTCTCTCTCTCTCTCTCTCACCTTCTCTCAAAACAATAAAATAAATCTTTAAAATTAAAAAAAGCATTTATTTACAAAATATTAACAATAGATGAATCTGGGTGACAAGTATACAGTTCTTTGTACAATTCTTGCAACCCTTCTGTAAATTGGAAATCATTTCAAAATAGAAAGATAAAAAGAAAGCTGCTGTGAGGGTACCTATCAAAATTATAAACCTATTTATTCTTTGACCCAGCAATCTTATTTCTGAGAATTGATCCCACAGATATACCACATATATATAAAATAATGTAGGTACAAGGCTAGTCAATGCAGTTGTTTGTAATAATAAAAGATTGAAAACAACTAAAGTATCAATATAGTAACCAGGAGACTGATTAATATCACAGTGGCATACCAAGCAATTAGTTAAAAAATAGCTTTCTTATGCATTAACACCTGGAATCTATGTCATTTTTACTAACCATGTCAAGCCAATAAATTTAACAATATAAAAAAAAATTCATTAATTTGTCAAAAAAAAGAGTTTTAAAGGATACATCATGGAGAAAAGAAAGCAAGATGTAAAACAGTGAATGTTATCTTTTTTTGTAAGAAGAGAGGGAAAATAGAAACATATATCCATATTTGCCCATATTTGCATAATGAAATGGTGAGAGGATGTTTAAGAAACTAATAAAATGTTTACCTATGGGGGCAGGAGAAAACAGGCGGAATAGGAGTAGGACAGGAATGGGAATGAGACAATATATACCTATTATATTGGTTTGATTTTTTAATCATGTAAATGTGTGTTCTATCCCAAAATATAATAAAAATAAGAAAATTAATAAGATCATGGTAGATGGCAGACTTATAAGGACTCAAATATAATGATGTCCCTGAGATATTAACTGGGAAAATTAAGTTGTAGAACAAGTATGTACTATAAAACGATCCCTATAATCCAAAAAAAAAAAAAAAAAAAGGACATACACATTTACAAATATGAAAATGCTTTGATGCATACATAATCAGGTATTAGGAGTAGTGAGTGACCTTGGGTGAGTCTGGAGATAAGGGGAGGGTGCAGGGGGGAATGCGACATTTTATTTTCTTAAAAATCTCTTTTTAAATTAAAGTATTGTTTATATACAATGAGTCCACTGAGTATTAGCAAATGTACACATCTATAGTATCCACCCCTCTATCAAAATATGGAAAATTTATGTCCCCCCATGAGGAAAAGAAATTCTACCATACTATTGGTTTGAACTTGAAATGTTTAATTACTGTTAATTCATTCAAGAAATATTTATCTAGAGGTTAAAAATCTAGCATGGAAATAATAAGTAAGTCCTTGCCATCAAGAAACTTAGGGAAAGCTGGGATGGCTCAGCGAGTAAAGCGCTCGCTTTGAAGCCCCGAGGACCGAGGATCGAATCCCGGCCCCGGCCCATGAGGACCCACATGCTGAACTGGGGTGCACCCCCAGTTCAGTTCTTGCCGGGACCTATGTGGGAGGCTCCCGGCCCAGTTCCTGCCCTGTGCAGCCCTGCGCCCACCTGTGGAGTGAAACTCTATGGAAAACTAATGTCAACTATGGAGACTGCTCTGGGCCCTCTGTCTCTCTTTGTCTCTGTTTCTCTCTGTCAAAAATCAATAAAATAAATCTTTAAAAAAAAAAAAAGAAACTTATATTTTTGTTGTGGGGACAAAATTAACACATTAATAAAGAAGCAAATACATATCAGATAAAAGTCATAGAACAAGCTTGTCCAGCTCACAGCCTGTGGGCTGCATGCGGCCCAATACAAATTTGTAAACTTTCTTAAAATATTATGAGTTTTTTTGTTTTTGTGTGTGTTTTTTTTAGCTCATCAACTATCATTAGTGTTAGTGTATTTTGTGTGTGGCCAAGACAATTCTTCTTCCAATATGGCCTGAATAGGGGAAGCCAGGATGGCTCAGTGGGTTAAGCGCTCACTTTGTAGCCCCGGGGACTGAGGATCGAATGCTGGCCCCAGCCGGTGCGGACCCATATGCTGAACTGGGGAGTGCCCCCAGTTCAGTTCTCACCTGGGTGAAGAACCCAGCCCAGTTCCTGCCCTATGCAGCCCCAAGCCCACCTGCGGAGTGAAACTATGTGGAAAAACCAATGATGTACAACTATGGAGACTGTTCTGGGCCCTCCTCCTTCTCTCTGTCTCTGTACCTCTCTCTCTCTCTCTCCATCTCTCTCTCTGTCAAAAACAATAAAAATAAATCTTAAAAAAAAATACGGCCTGAATAAACCAAAAGATTGGACACCCCTTTCAAAGAACAAAAAGTTGTGTATTTTCTAACATGGTTACTGAGGACCCTATAAGATGTTTAAGATATGTGCGAATACACAATCTTCTAAGTCTAGTCATATTAAAATCCCACAATTTTATTATTGTGGCTCTGCATCTTTTATCCTAAACATTCCTTATCTGAAATTTTACTGTGTCATAAGTTAAAAAGACAGTTGGTGACGAAAAACTGAGCTTAAAATTGTCCATGGAAAACATAAAACCAAGCATAAGAAAATTAAATAACAACAACAGATTAGGGGATGCTAGGATAGCTCAACAGGTTGAGCGCTTGCCTTGCAACAATGAGGTCCAGGGATTGAATCCTGACCCCGGCCCATGCAAACCCATATGCTGAACTGTGGTGGTGAAGGTTCTCACTTCCCATGCGTGAGGCCCCAGGTTCCGTTCCACCCCGCCGACCCCACATCCACCTGGGTGGAATGAAACTATGTCACAACTAATGATGTGAACTATGGAGACTGTTCTGGGCCCTCCTCTTTTCTCTCTCTCTCTCTCTCTCTCTCTCTCTTTCTCTCTCTCGCCTTCTCTCAAAAACAATTAAATAATAATAATAATAATAATAATAAAGATTAAAACAGCCTGCTAAGTTTTAACCCAAACAGAATTCTAGAGGCAGTAAAGGACTGGGCACCAGGACTAGTCTGAAGAGTGGGGTGAGTACAAATTAGACACAGTGAGGTTTTAGGTGTGGATGTTTCTAATAGGGAAAAAGAGATCAGGAAGATAAATATAAAACATAGGGGTAACCGTGCCATGAGCCCCAAAACATATCAGTGTAGAGCTATCAGCAAGCCTATCTTGCTCAGCCTGTAAGGATCTACCCATCTGAATGGATTATCATGATGGAAAAAATCAGAATAAACGAATGGTGACCAACCACACTCTTAATCTTTGCAGTTGAATGTTTCTCAGAATCTCAAATTTAACATGTTTACAACTCAGCTCTTGACTTCTCTGAAATCTACCCTTCTCTAGTCTTCCATATCTCACTAAAAGGAACTTCTTTTCATTTAGTTCCTTAGCTCAGAAACCCAGAAATGACTCAGTCCCTCCTCCTTCATCCATTTTATTTATTCAGTCAACAATATTTTACTAAGGATCTAGAACTTGCCAAACACTGAAGAATAAAATAAACAAAATATTCTGCCCTCATGGAGTTTACATTCTAGTCATTCCATTATTGTCTTGCTGAATCTATTTCTTAACTATATCTCCAATCCATCCATTTATTTCTATATACACTGCCTTCCTTTTAATTCAATCCAGTTCTGTTTCTTGCCTGGAATGTTGCCATAGTCTCCCATCTGTTCTTCCAGCTTCTATTTATAACCCTCATATATCAAGTCATCACACAGCAGTCAGAGTAATCTCAAAAATTCAAGTCAGGGGATACTGGGATAGCTCAGTAGTTGAGCTCTCGTCTCCCAATCACAAGGTCTGGGGTTGGGTTCCTGGCCACTGCCAGCACAGGCCCACGTGCTGAACTGGGGTGCAACTGGTAACTGCCTGGATGGCTTGGTGGTGAAGGTTCTCACCTCCCATGTGAGAGGCCCCTAGTTCGGTTCCCGCCCCACATCCACCTGTGTGGAATGAAACCATGTCACAACTAATGATGTACAACTGTGGGGACTGCTCTGCCCCCCACCCTCTATCTCTCTCTCTTGCACTCACTCTCTCTGTCTCTTACCTTCTCTCAAAAACTATAAACCTTAAAAAAATTCAAATCATATCTCGTCACTGCCTTGTTGAAAATCTTTCAATAGCTCCTAAGTACAAGAGTAAATTCCAGAATGTTTATTATGGTTCACAAGGCTCTGCCTTGTAATAGATGTACCTCATATACTTACTTTCTATTTCTAGCCTCCCTAGCCCTTTAAAAAAATTTTTTAAGGACCTTTATACATGCTGTCTTCACTGCCTGACAATTTCTGCTTTAATCTCCTTGTTACCTAGATAACTTCTACTTATCCTTCAGATCCCACTCTAAACAGAAGGCTTCCTGAGAGAAGGCTTCTCTGGTCTTTGGACTATGGTAGGTATCCCTGCTACAAACTCTCTTAGGATTCTTGTTTTTCTCCTTGATGGCATTTACCAGACTTGTGAAAGACCATATCTTAGAATGGGGAACCCATTAAGGCAGAAATCATATCTGCTGTGTTCATTGCTATAACCTTTACATCTAGGACAGTGCCTTGCAAATAATAGGCAGTTAATAAATACTTGTCATATAAATGCATGAATGAACCACACCCACTACTAGACTTGGTGCAGACACTAGTGCTTATTCTGTTTTTTCACTGCAGAGAATGAAAGCCTGAACTTATGCAGAGGTGGTTTAAGCTTATATTGTATCCTCTTACATTATATTTTCATACAATATGAGAACAGAGCACCCTGCACCTCTTGTTTTTCAAAGGCATGTGGAGTATACAAAAATCAATAGTTTTTCTATAAACTGTCAATGAATGATCAGAAAATGAAATAAAAATACAATTTACAACATTCAAGACTTTCAAATATGTAGGAATAATTTAATGAAAGATACATAAGACTTCTACACTGAAAACTATAAAATATTGCTGAGAGAAGTTAAACAAGACCTAAGTAAATGAAAATATATACCATTCTCATGGATTGGAATTTTCAATATTGTTAAGATGACCCCTTCCCCAGTAGATTTATAGATTCAATGCAATTCCATTCAAAACCACTGCAGGCTTTTCCCCTCTGGAAAGTGACAAGTTGGTTTTAATTTATTTGGAAAGAGAAAGAACCAAGAATAATCAAAACAATGTTGACTTACCTACCTGACTTCAAAACTTACTATAAAGCTACAGTTATCAGGACAGCATGGTAATGACAAAAGGATAGACAAACAAATCAGTGGCACATAATACAGAGTCTAGAAATAGACCCTCAGATATCAATGAAATGTTTCTCAATAAGTGTGCCAAACTATTCAATGGGAAAAGGGAAATATTTTTTCACCAAATAATGCTGCAAAAACTTGGCATTCATATGAGAAAAAGAACCTTGACCCTTTCTTCATTGAATTGCTACCTCCATACCACATGCAAAAATCAATTTTAAGTATGACTCTTCTTTGAGAAGAGTCAATAAGGGTCAAATGAGTGCCCTTTGCTCACCAGGAATATTCATTCACTGCCCCCATTAATACAGCACTAGTGCAAGTATTACACAAGATAAAGCCAGTATATGCAAGTGACACATATTTGAGATGCCTTTTTTTTATTTACTGTCTAAGCTTTAGCAAACTCTTCAGTTGAGCATCAGAATTCATGTTAAAGATGCCAAATTACCCGATTTGCTGAATTCCTTTGAGACCAACAGCTGGTAGCATTTATAATGAAATCGACAGCTTAGATGGACAACAGAATCCATGCCAATAAGGAACACTACCATGACTAATCAATCAGACATCCTTTTATGCATATTACTATGCTCTTTCTCTTGACTTACCAGTAATTCTCCTTTCACTCTTTTCAGAGCTTCCATATTATCCACGACTTAATTTCACTTTCCAAAGGTAACAGTTTCCAGGTAACTGTTTCCTTTCCTTTTTTCCCCCCATTATATTTTAGACTACAAGCTTCCAAATCACTGACAGTGATATACGAGTATAATAGGGTATTGTATATGTAAATGTTATTTTATAATTTTTGAAGTGTTTGTAAAGTGCAAGTTGAGCAATTGCTATGCTAATATTATTTGGATCCATTTGTACAATCACCTGATTACAAGGAGCATCCCGATCTAGCATTCTGTGCTATCTAAAATTCACTTAAAGTATTTGAATTGGCCACAGTGGAGTAGGAGGTATGGTCAGTAAGTCCCATGTCAGGATCTGAGGTGCAGATTTGGGCAATGGAGGAGCTAGGAGGGTTGTCTCAACCATGAGACCATGTAGGAGGCCTGGTGAAAAACTGGCACATCGTTGATGTTGCCAATGTGTAGAGTGACGCTTCTGCTCAAGGAAAGGGTTGGTTTGCTTCTTTCAGTGGTCATGATGGTGACATGGTATTCTAGGGTTTACTCCAGGTGCAGGGCTTCATTTGTTACAAACATAGTAATTATTAGAGGAAGATTAAATTCTGAAAGGTGCATTTTCTTGTACCAGACAAGTGACCTCTCATTTCTTCCCAAATCTGGATCCTGTGTTTTAAACAGACCAATTACTATCCACAGTGCAGAATCTTCAGTAATCATTATGGAAATGGAAGTAAAAACCACCTCCGGGACTTTGTCATTATCATCTAGAATTCTGATCTCAATTACACTGGCCAACCACTTCCCCTGTTCCTTGCTTCCAAAACCATGGAATATTTTTAAACCTTTTCATAGTTTCATAGTCCAATGTACTTTAGAGTTTTCATTTCTCCACCATTGTGATTAAGGTCAAACTGGGTATGGGTACTCCAGGAGGCAAAGGCAGCTGATATCCACTTTGAGGCCCTTGTCTGGGTCAGTGGCCCTCACCCTTACCATGGAGGTGCCAGGGGCATGTCTTCTAGAAGGTTGACCCTGTATTCATTCTGCTGAAATGTTTGTGTGTGAAGGTTCATTGTAGTTGTGTTGCTTCTGGATGGTAATCACCATCTAAGGCTGTCAGGACTGAGTGATACAAGCTTTCCTTTTCCAGGTCTAGTGGCTTCTCTAACACAAGTTCAACGTATTCGTTGCTGCTGTTGGTCTCTTTTTACATACTTTGAAGACAAACAGACAGTGGCTGCTAAGGTGGTAATTTTGTAAAGGAATTGATCCCAACATATAGATCTTCTATAGGTTCTTTTGCAAATCTTGCCCCAGGATGGGTAAACTCATATTTAACACTGCTGCTGAACCAGAGGGTATTATCATTTACCTCTTGAAAACTTATATTAATGTGAAAAACATTTAAACGATTTTCAACTACCATTTCTAAATGTATGGTACAAACTATAGTATGTGGTAATATCCAATCTGAGTCTACCCTTTACTCACAAGTAAGTCTCTACATTCTTCACTCAGAATGAAGAATTCTTTTTCCTAATTAACCCACAGCTTCCACGTGGGTAAGTCCTAGACACCAAGCCCCAGATCTTTGGCAAGATTAGGAGAGTCACCCAGTGGAAACTTTATGGAAACCCCTCATTTATCTCTGTTTCCACATAGGCTGATAGCAGTGCTCTGAGACTCTACTCTAGAACTGCAGTCTGAAGAAGTCAAAGGTCAAGGTTCTGAAGAGTTGAGAGCAATGAGAAAAATAGATGTTTCTCACTGCAATTTGCAAGTTTAAAGGTAATAGTACAGTCTTTTCCATGCAATTAAATATTCTTGGAAATTTATATCTTCGGTGACTCCAGCATATGAAATTAGTGATGACTTCTTTTTATTTCTTCTTGACGATTAAGATTATTTAATAAGCTGAGTTTCCCTTTTTATTTATTTTTATGGGTGGGGAGAGACTATTTTATTCCAATAACACAGTCTCAGGATGAACTATTGGCTGAATCTTCAGCTGCAGATACATAGAAAGCTTCTAAGAAGTATCACAATATGGAAATCTTATGGATTTAAATTTTTTCGACAAATCTCCAGTTCCTTAACTTGGTATAGTAGGTCAGAGGGCTGGCTCTTATTAGGAGTTCAATATAGAGGAAAAGCATATGTAAAATAATTGGTTTTGCACTATGATTTTTTTCCCCTAACAGACCACTTTCTAATCACTGAACTCTATCTAGCCTTTTATTGAGTATTTAGAAGGTGTGCAAACCACTGTGTGAAATGCTTCAAAGACTTAAAAATGAACTAAGAAGTTATTTTTGTCCTCAGTGATAAGTAGATCTTTTATTAGCTTCTCTAAAAGAATTTGCATAGGTACCAATTTTTCTTTTTTGAATATAGATAAATTATTTTATTTGACTCTATGGTGCATCTGATGATAGTTTCTTCACATTTTTCAGAACCAGAGCTCTTTCCTTTTGGTATCCCAAAATCTCATCCTCTATCAAAGATTTTTTTCAATTACCTTTGCCATCGGCTATCTTTTCCTATCAGTATTTTAAGAATATATTCTGAACATGTGGTCCATTATTAAGTTTTCATTAGGTATGATTTCCTAAAAATAAACTCTAAGTGTAACATTAGAGAGTAAATCTGTCTCTTTCTTAATATACAGAGAGTTGCAAAAAAAATGTATACACATTTTAAGAAAGGAAAAAACTGTACTAAAATTGTAATACTCAATATATACTGATTACTAAAGATGAATACAAGTCACGTTAGACTTCTGCAGATACAAGAGATGCTCAAAGTGGTTAGTGTCAGTGTCCATACACTTCTGGTTACGGTGAACTACTGCTTGAGCAATGTTCACGTAGTGTCCGCTTGTATTGCTGCACAAGCTGTTTCAATTTACCACGTGTCTCAAACTTATCATGAATGTATACAATTGTTAGGCATGTTGGAGGTACTGTTGCATACTCATCCCTCCATTGTTGTTGTGCTTTCATGATGTTCTCAAATTTCTAACACCACTTTAAATGGTCTTGCACTCCTCATTTGACAACTGTGCTTCTGCTGTTTTCTTTGACTGTCCTGCCTGTCATGTGGTGATGCTAGCATTCATTTGATTAGCACAGTCTTTTAAGTAAATGTCATACTACACATTGCTACCTTAATTCAATTCACCTTCAAAAAGTGATACATAGATAACAGCTCTTAAAATGTGTATACATTTTTTGACACCCCTGGCCTACACCCATCAAGCTATGTGTTTGCTTAATTTTTAAAAAATAGCTTTATTGGGGTATAAGTGATATACAAAGAACTGCACATGCTTAATGTGGAGGTGTTTACTTTTTCAAACTTGATATTCTGCATGAAGAAAAAGACTTTACCAGAACTATTCAATTCATGATCACAGTTATATTCTGTTACATGTAACTGGAAAAAAAATGTGATGCAGTCTATTCATTTATCATTAGCCTTCTAATTCAGTTCAAATGATCTCTGGGATGCATAATCTCAACAAGGTGTACAGTCTCCTAGGATATTGCTGCTTCCAGGAGCATAATCTTCTTCTAGAATAAAAATGGGGGAAGAATGCTGATAGATTACATTCCAATTTTAGATGCTATAAAAGAGTGGAGCTACAACCTTAAGTTATATCAGAACACTCTGATTAACTTATTAGACTAAGGAAGATAAACAAAGCCCTTGACATAATTTCATTACCGGAATCAGAAAAAATATAAACATCTAAATCCATTGCTGAGTTACTCTTAAAAAACAATCCACAAATATCCTAATTATCAATCCTAAATTATCAAAAAATACCCTAAAGCTAAGATTGATATTTTGCATAGCTGTTAGTTTAAACTCACACAGTCAAAGCCAAATTAACTCCAATTTTCAGGTTTTGCTGTTCCATTTTCCAGTTAAATCATCCTAGGAATCCCATTGAGGTAAGCTGGTCTTTTGAATGAGAAATCTGTCTCATAGGACCCTTGTTTAGGTTACACTATGGTTAAGACAAAGTAACACTCATAAACTTGTCTCATCCAAAACAATGGTTCCTTCATTTTTATGATCCCAACCAGGAGCTTCTCAATCGAGAATGTACCTGGGCACTTAAGATTTTAAATTAGAAAAACAAAAACAAAAACACGATTTTAAATGAGTTTCCATAACAATTTTAGAACAGTTTTACTTCCACCCACAGGTCATCCCATTGTACCACTTGGAAAAGCACACAAAACATTACTCTTCCCAACCAAATGTCAAGTGTGCTGACATTGAAAGCATGACTCCTTTTTCTATCAACAATGTAAATAATGGCTGCTGTTAAGTACAAGTTAAGAAGTATGTTATGAACCAGTGATATGCTATCACTAGTCTTCACCACAGTCTTTCAGATTATATTAATATATTGTTATCCCTGTTTTACTGAAGCTGGAAGAGACCAAATAAATTGTCAAAGGTCACACAGTCAGGAGTTATACCTTGTTGCAAAGCTGCTATTTTCCCATCATACTACATCATAGAATATTAATATCAGGTAATTCCCCAGAACACATGCATTTGTTAATTTGCTGAGCAACTATTTAATGAAACCTATTTAGCTCAAACTGGAAGCATAGTCGAGATTACTGATATTTGAGATACAGTCTATGGACCTATTCATTACCCTTGCCCTTAATGATTTATCCCTTGATCGGGCTAAATGAATAGAAGTCAGCATATTTGCACAATAATAGGTTAGCGTCCCAAATAATTTTGGTTGTGTGTACTTTCATTTTGAATTGACCGCCATAGGAAAACTAGCCCCATGACAAACATTTTGATAGTTTTTAAAAGACAACAAGAGTTACATTGCCTTCTATTCCCCTCAATTGTTTAGAAAGCTCTACTTAATGTCAACAGAAAGTTTGCATTTTTAGATAAGCTCAAAACTACCTTTAAAAAAATCAGACAAATAGAATCACACTATATATATGTTTTTTTCTTTTTTTTTTTGTCTTAGTTGTCAAGAAGCATAAAGTGGCACATATTATAAATCTCCGTAGCACTAACTGTCTCATTTGGGGGCCATTCGATTCTTTCACTATCCAATTGGTTTTCAATCTCTTTTATAAGTCTAGATTTTAATTAACTATTGTATTTTTGAAAGTAGAAAGGCAAAAATAGAGAAAGAGAAAATAATTAGGATGTTATGGTTCCCCACCCTGTTACCAAAATTCACCAACATGGACCAGGCTTTTCACAGGTTCCAGCAATCCCATGAATAATGTACTTTAGCATTCAGTTTCTGTTCAACATTGTACAATAAGCATAAGGTCCTCAGGAAACACTTAGAATCTGTACACTTTCCAGAAAATTTTCCATGTTTGTGGAAGTTGTGGGAAATATAACATAAGAAGAGAATTACTGCAAATTCACCACAGTACCAAAAAAAAAAAGCAAAAAAAAAGCACTCAAAACACAATTTGACAATTTGTTAACTGAGTGTTTCACAAAGTCATCATTAAGATCATCCATGTGGGTAAGATTGGCAGAATAAATATCTAGTCTGGAAACATATATAGACATCGTATTCCTAAAGTCTGTAATGAGGGTAAAAAGTAATCTCTTCAGTATTTCCTCATAAAAACACACTGTATATTTCTGTATATTTCAGTGGGGAAATTTTAAGTCAGTAAGAAATAAACTCACCGTATTTAGAAGTTCATTAATGATTTGAAACCATGAAATGACTTAGAACAGTGAGAAAGTATTAATGTATGCAACCCCCAAAGCCAGAAGGAATTACCATACTTCAAAATAAACTAAGTGCACTTTATGAATTCATTAGTCATTTCATGTGTAGTTAGAAGTAGCTCTGTTTATAAAAGTTTATTTAAAATATTTATACTTCTTTTGGGGATGCTGGGATAGCTTAGTGGCTGAGCACTCGCTTTGCAACCTTGAGGTCCAAGATTGATTCCCAGCCCCGGGCCCCTGCAACCCCATATGCTGAACTTCCCTGCAACTGGTAACCACCCACCCAGGATGGCATGGTGACAAAGGTTCTCACCCCCCATGTGGGAAGCCCCCAGTTTGGCCCCCAGTTACATTCTTGCCCCTGCGCAGCCCCACATCTACCTGTGTGGAATGGAACCATGTCACAACTAATGATATACAACTATGGAGACTGCTCTGGGCCCCTCCTAGGTTCTCTCTCTCTCCTCTCAAATAATAAAACATTAAAAATATGTATATTTCACATTGAATTAAATTTATCCTAAGAGAATTTGTGTTCTTAGGTAAATCAGCATCAGATGTTTAATATAAAACTGCTGCATGGTCAAAGGGAAGTAAAAAGACCAATTAAAAGCAGGAAGAATTTTATAATTGGTAAATTAAATTAGAAAAGCTAAGTAGAGTACTAACAAATACTTTATAAAGTGGATATAAATTTTTATAGATTAACATATATGAATATATATAAATTGTTACACATAAGGCATGAGGGCAGATGGGTATCATTGGTGTTTGCCATGTATACTTGTACATACATTAATTGATGTCTGCTTTATAAATCCCAAATGTATACTACTTAGCTATCATATATATAGCTAATATACTATATTGATATATACTGCAGCAATACAATAAATATATCGCTATATATACTATAGCAATACAATATACTATATTGCTCAAAGCCCAGAGAAGAATAATTGAGATGAACTCACCTGAATTAATGTAGGATTATCTTTAGAAAACATTGAATCACCAGATAGCAAAAGAGGCTCGCTTTTCTCACAGCTCTCGTGGCTGATGAGCGTGTCCGCGTAGTTGGGCTGCGGGAAGATCAGGTGACTCTTCCCCGAGTCCGCGGTGAGGGACACCTCGTGGGAGTAGGTCTGCAGGAAAGCCTGCACCCCGTCCACGCCCACGAAGTGCGAGGCGGGCACGCCCGCAAACCCGCCCCCGGAAGCC
>PVKE010003870.1:0-68793 GCA_004027555.1 Craseonycteris thonglongyai
AAAAATATGACTATTTCTAATATAAATCTGTTTTCCAGAGCCTCACAGGACCAGACAGAAGACAATGGAGTAGATCCTGCCCCAGATCAGCAGTAACTAAAGGCCTGTGCCACTCGGAGAACTGGCAGCCTGCCGTTCAGCTGTTGCTGGTCAGTGCACACTCGTTTCATGTGTCTTCAAGGCCCAGAGAAAGCTGAACTCCCTGAAGGAGGCATAGAGGAATCTGAATGCAGTTGCCTGGTGGCAATTTTACACAGTGGCTGAGTATTACGCTTCCTAATTATCTGGAGTCATGTGGCCTGGGTTTTAATCCCTGATTTACCACTTTTAGATCCATGGTTTTGGATAAGTTGTTTGGTGCCTTAATTGGTGTTCCTTGATTTCCTCTTCTGTGAACTAAAAATAATAATATACCGGTACTTAAGGGTCATGATGATGAATAGCAAAGTGACCTTAGAGCCAGATCTCTGGGTCTAGAACATCCTATGAGTGCTATTTGCACAAATGCTTGTCCCATTTTACACACGAGCAAGATGAGGTTTAGAAAAGTTAACTAGCTTGCCCATGGTCATACAAGTTCACTAGTAGTGAAAGGTCATGGTAGGGCTGTGGCTTGAACCACGTCTTCGTGACTCAGGCTCCTAACGAGCATACTCTGCAGCAGCAATAACACGGTGTTACTGAGCAAACACATGGAACCCTTCCTACGGCTCTCATGCTGACATAGATGTTCCAGTGGTGGGAGTGATCATTCGGCATTATTCTGAGGTGTGTACATATTGTGGTTCTCTGAAGTCACAACAAGGGGCATTAAGGAGGGGTACATAGCCCAGGTGTTTGGTTCTTAATACGCTCTAACTGTGCATATTACAGCTTTAGGCAAGGTTCTTATTCTAATTCTATCCCCTCTTTCCTCAACTTAAAAATGAAGTGTATATGGTGCGACAATTAAGTTCTTGAACTTGCCACCACACACTTATGAGTAGCAATTGGCTATCTCAGTGTAGATGTGGGCTTAAAATTTAGGTTTTTTTTTTCCTTGTTCTGCCTCAGACCTCAGGCCTCATGTCAAAATGGACAAACATTTTTGCCTCATAATTTTTATGAGAATAACCTTAATAAAAGTGAGATGGAGAGTTTTTTTATACTAGGCATTATTTAAAAATACAAATAGCATGTTTTAGAAATTGTCAACACTTTTTATTAATAAAATGGTGAGATGTTTCACTATGTGGAGATATTTCTGTATTGTCATTTTTCTTCTTCCTAATCCAACAGAGCATTTTAGGAGCTACTATATAATAGATAATTCTTTAGAGATATGTTCTACAGCTCAAGAATTAGGTAGTAATAACATTGAAGAGAACTAAATGAAAGATACTTTCTAGTACAGCAGTTGATTTTATATTGACTAATCTTACAATAAACTGTTTAGGATCTGAAGAAAACAGATACAACTTGGCTAGTAATGCAGACTCTGTTATTTTATTAGTTCTGTTAAAGACAAAACTACGTTGAGTAAATTTGAAGATCTAACTGGCTTTATTGAACGAGTCATGAATTAGACAGCATCCCACTTAGCAACTTGAAAGGCTAGAAGAAGTTATAAAAAATACAAAGTTTTTATAGAAAGAAGGATGTGGCAGGGAAGTTATTAGCCAAGGAAAGGAAAATATTATTTTTAGAGAAGGACATCTTTTCTGGGGGGGAAGAGACTGGCAAGGGTTTTATCTTGCAGGTTGCCTCTCCTTTCTATGGAGGTGTGTGGGCTAGAGAGGGACCATGTAATGTCTCATCTGTGTCGATCAGGAAACTCTAGGCTCGTTGATGGGATTACATTTCTGTTGAAGGTTGAAACTGCAATTAAGCCAGGCATTAAGTCTAGGTTTGGTGTCATGGAGTTTTAGCATAAGTGATGCCATTTTGGGCCTGTTTTCTTTTGAACAGTTCTTAATTTAAACTTTGAAAAGTTTTTCTTGAAGAACTGGGTTCTTTTGAAGCTTGCTCTACTTTTACTGTATTTATTAACATCTTAACATAAAGTGAAATTGGAAACCTGATCCAAAATTTTCACTTGTGTCTAAATGACTACAGAAGAGGGGATAGTACTTTAATTTTTCTATGTTAATTGGAATGCAACTTTGTTCATTAGATGACCCTTGTTCCCAAGGTTGTAATATTTAAGAAACCACCTCCAGAAAATCAAGCAAGAGTCAATTATAAAAATATATGGTGTGTTAAGAAAATCACTGTGCCTTGTTTTAAGGTATTACTTTCAGAAAGAGAAACATTTCTTTAAATGTCCCATAGGAGTAGCCTTTTTGGAAAACCAATGTCAGCATCTGGACATTCTTGAGCAATAATTTGGTGATAAATATTAGAATGGTTACTCTTGCCAAGTACAACTTCATACAAAGGAAAGACTTTGAATTTATTTTTCATTTGGGCATGCACACCAGTTTATATTTATCACCTTTTATTCATATTGATACTAGCTTACTTTTCATAAGTAATCTCATGTAGGATAAGGAACAGATTTGATCTGAGTCCAGAGTAAAAAAAAATTCTTTCAGTAGCTCTGTAATTAATTACATATATTGAATAGACCATTTGGGGAACTGAAGACATTAACATGATTTTAATAAGATACTTTTGCTCCATCTATCTCCATTTTGTCAGCATAAGGAAGTAAAAACAGTCAAAAGTAAAGTAGCTAGATCACTCAAGTGTTCCTCAAAGGTCTATAGCAGCAGCCTTTTTTGACACCAGGTTTCATGAAAGAAAAATCCTCCGTGGCTGTGGAGGGTGGGGGTGTGGGCTGGGTGGTGGGAGGGGGGAATGTGCATGTGCAGTTCCCAATAGGGTTTGTGCTCCAATGAGAATCTAACACAGAGGCTGATCTGACAGGAGGCGGTAGTAGGTCAGGAGGTAATGCGAGTAATGGGGAGCAGCTGTAAGTACAGATGAAATTTCCCTTTCTGGCCACTCATCTCCTACCGTAAGCCCAGTTCCTATCAGGCCACAGACTGGTACCATGGCTGGGAAGTTAGGGACCCCTGGTCTATAGGTAGGAATCATCTTAGCAGTTGTTAAAACTGTCTATTTCTGGGCCCTCACCTCAAATTCACTGAAGCCTCATGAAAATAGAAATGTAAAATATTACCACATGGGAACCATGAACCATAAAGTTTGGGTGGGAAGCAAACAATGAGTGTAGAAGTAATTTGCTCATGCTCCTATTTGGACATTTGAATTTGTCTTTTATTTAGAACGGGGAATTATGTCTAAATGCCTTACAGAGTTGTTGAGTCTTAGCTAGGTCATCACCTGGTATATAGTAAGAACTCAAATCAGGTTAAATGTTTTAACCTCAAGAATTTTGGAAGACCTGAGATACACACAAAATCATTACCGTACCTTATATTCAAGAAACAATGGCATGCCAGGAAATTTAAAATGATTATGATAGAAAATATACCATATTTTGTCATGTATAACACATTGCCATTTATAATGCACACTCACGTTTTTGGCCTAGACTTTCAGAGAGAAAACATTTTAATTTTTTTATTCAACTTTTAAGTTGTTTATATTTAGGTACTTGTTTTTTGTATTATAAAGAAAATTTAGCATTTAGTTTTTAACATATTTCAGTACCCGTATTCCAGGATATGATTTTGCATATGGATATCATTATTGATTTCTAGAGTTACATTTTCAACTCATAAGCATAAATTAGAAAATTAAAAACATTTACATAGATATGGAATTAGTACTACCCATGTATATAATGTGCATCCTTATTTTTCCCTCAAAAACTTGGGCAAAAATATGCTCACACTACACAGCAAAATATGGTAATGCTCGATTAACTTGATGGTTCAAGGTGAGATCTCAGAGTGTGCTTGATGGGGGATGCTAGAATAGGAAACATCTGCAGGCACCTGTGGGAAGTGCACCTTCTGGAATTCCAGCCATTTTCTGGGGTGCTCTTGAACAATGGGAAAGAATTGAAATCGCATCTATTTACCAGACTTAAGAGTATAACTCACTGCACATTCTTTCTGTAAAGAAAAGTTGACAGAAGTCAGGATATAAACATGCTACCATGTAAGAATAGGACTTTTTTCCTTAAGGCTTTTTGTTAAGTGAGAGAATAAACCTCTTCTTTTAAAAATCTACTTAAGAGTTTGGTTTGTTTTTTTACTGTGCACTGAAAACATCCCAAATGATATATCTGGCTAATCATCAGAAACACAGATATAGTTTTTGTAATTTTTATGTAAAGACTGCCATATTAATTATAATGTCAGAAATGAAAATAAGTGCAATTCAATTAGTGTGATTATGGCATGCCATGGACCTTAAAAATACTATAAAAATTCCAAAGAATATTTAATGGCATTGGGAAAAAATAGATAATATATTTTTCAATTTTCAGTTGTATATAGAAGATAGGGCCTGAATTATATATCTATATCTATATCTATATCTATATCTATATCTATCTATCTATCTATCTATCTATCTATCTATCTATCTAAAAGATATAAATATAAAAAATGCTGTCATCTCTTAGTTTTAGATAATTTAAAATTTCTTTCTTATTCCCTTTCTGAATGTTTAAAATAACTTATACGAATAGAAAGTATTTTATAATCAGGAAAACATGTATATTTGAAGAGACTCTTAAGGAAATAGCAAACTTTACTTATGAGAAAGTAACTGGGAATCCAGTTAAGAGGCATCAGGATCCTAGTAGGAAATATTGAAAAATCAGTGATTAATGACACCATAGTCATCACTTTGAACAAAACTGGAGAAGAGGCTTGCCCTTCCATATTGGACACATGGTAAGTGGTTTCCACACACTGTTATGTGGTAGGAAGCAGAGCAGAAAAGACAGCTCTACGTTCTTCGATGACGTTTTTATTTGTTGCAGGGGGTGAGATTCCTGTAACTGGAACTCCGTTTCACAGGATAAGGAAGTGGGTACAATGAGGGGAGGACCCTATGTAGAATCACAGAGTTGGTGTTTTTAGCAAGGATCACCCAAAGCATGTTGCTGGGTGGCTAGCTTCACTTTCTAACTACAGTGTTTCCTGGTCTCACATTCTTGATGCCTGAGACTTGCTTTCCTGTTAAAGTGAAATATTGAGCCATGTGCAAGAATCATACACCTTCCTCTCAAAATATTTGACCAACAAAATGGGATTAAAATTCTTTTGGCAAAAGTGGGGTATAATGATTTTACCTATTGGGAGCTATTCATCTTGATGTTGTGTTTATCATTTCAGATGTTGTTTGTGGAAGGAAAAATGTGATTACTCGCCAAAATCTACATTACGTCATCTTCTCTGTTCTATAAACAGATTACATACACCAAACAGACATAAGCTATGGGCTGTGGTTAGCTAATTATATTTAAAGCAAATACACACACATGCACACTTCATTTTAAAGGGATTAATTATAAGTGCTCTATTTTAATTATGAGAGCTTTTGGAAATACCTCATCACAGTAGTACACCAGTCATTTAATACTATATTTTAATGAATATAAACCATTTGGAACATTGTGTACAAACCTAATTTTTGAGAAAATATTCACTAACTACATCAAATATTATGAAATAATTTGGCAAAAGTGCTAATCTATATTACAAATAGATTTGGTCCATGTACCTCTGGTGCCAAAACCTAGCATTTCTATTTTTATTTCAAATCTAGCATACAAACCGTTTCCAAACACCCTCATCTGACTCTGAGAGCCAAACTACCAAGTCTAGCATTTGCCCTGACAGCAAATAATTTACAATAAAATTTAAGCATAAAAGACTTTTGTTCTTAGGGAAAGTAAGAGTAATAATAATTCCTATGTGTTGGACAGATGCAATGCTTATATTGTTCAGTTAAACTTCGGTTTGCTGTGAGATACTTCTTGCCCACCCAGTGTCTACTATCCCATTCAACTTATTTTGACTGAGGCAGTACATAGCCAGGTGCAAAATTCTTTACATTTCCTAGCCTCCCCTGCAGCTACAAGTTCTCCTGTGATATTTCTGGCCAATGAAACGAAAGTGGACGTTTCTGAGAGGGAGTTCTAAAAAAAGAACAGATGGTGTGATCATGTTGCCTCTATCAGATCTTGTTTCATGAAAAAATAATCTCTATTCAATTGATGCCCACAACTTGGGTATTTTATAAAATGAGTTTAAAAGGCCTTCCTTCCTGATGGAAGTATTGGTTATGATCGTTAAAAAGAGAGAGAAAGAGAGAAAGAGAGAGAGAGAAGCGGTGAGGGCCCAGAGTAGTCTCCATAGTTGTACATCATTAGCTGTGACATGGTTTCATTCCACACAGGTGGATGTGGGGCCACTCGGGGTGGGAACCAAACTGGGGGCCTCTTGCATGGGAGGTGGGAACCTTTGCCGTGGAGCCATCCTGGCGGTTAGCAATTGCAACAAAGTTCACTATATGGGGTTTGCACAGGCCAGGCAGGAAATCGAACCCTGGACCTCATGATTGCAAGGCAAGCACTCAATTGCTGAGTTATCCTGGCATCACTGAATGTTTATTTTTAAAGAAAAAAAAAGGAATCTCAGTGGCAATCAAGGCCGCATAGTATATTCTACAGCCTAAAGACTCCTATTAGAATTTCCATTAGAATTCAGTACTAATGTGGAACTCAATGAATCTGAAACATCTAAATTTTCAGATCTGATTTACGAGTTAGTTGTGAAAGCCCAGACATTTAGTAAAAAATTAAAATCATGTCCTTAAATAGCTTTAATGTAAATATACTTTGTTCAACATCTTGTGAAAAATCATTTGATACCTCAATAATAGGTGTAATGACTTTTATCATATTCTACCATAATTACTGCATGTTTTGTAAATGTGCTTAAAGATTAAACTAGGTGTGAACTAGGTTTACAAGCTAAACAAATTCTGAATATTTCTTAGTATTAAATTGGTTTTCTTGACCCTTTCTTCTGAAAATACATATAAATGCACTTCTTTATTAAACTCACATTTTTTCTCATATCACTATTTTTAAAAATCTGCTTTGTTCATCGTACTTTATCTCCTAATAATTTGTGCAACACTTCATTAGCGTCATCATTACTGAAACTTAATGATGCAATTGAATATTTCTGGTAAGTGATAAGAATGGTAACTACAGAACCAAAATGGAGAATGAAGGTATGTACCTCTTACTGATCAACATTTCATTATTTATGGTTCTTTTTATTTCTTGAAGGCACTATGGTGAGTAATGTTAAATTCCAAGCTTAAATGTGCTGGGTTAAAATTGGAGTGAGGTGGGTGGATAGGAAAAGCTTTAACTTTTAAAAGCTCTCATTTGTGTATCTCCACGCGAATCATGTAACCTATAACGAACACTTCCCACCTGGATTGTGTACAATATATTCTATGGGCCTTTTCATGTTATCATAGAATTCTGCTGGAATTGCACTAATTGTGTATTTTAGTGAGATATCAATGATAAATTATTTGAAACAAAGCCTCAAAATTTGAGTATTTAAAATATGCAAAAATGATTATAAGATCCCTGGGAATGAAATATGCTTAAATCAATATACAAAGTTTGGGTCATTATAATAGTAATCTGAACAATTCATTGTATTGTCACTTTTCTTATTTTCACTCAGGCATTTTCAAATTATCTTTATGACTAATCTCATTACTGACTGCCATTCATGAAGTGGGCCATTGAAGATGGGAAAGTTGCAATCAGGTTTGGATTGAGGGATGATGGAGAATTTAGCACCACCTTCAGACTAAGCATATAACCACTAGTTAAATACCAAATGACTATTGGGCCATTAATTATTCAAAACAAAGTATCTGCTCATTTAATAAAAATTCATGGGGAAGCCGGGATGGCTCAGTGGGTTAAGCGCTCACTTTGCAGCCCTGGGGACTGAGGATTGAATCCCGGCTCCGGCCCGTGTGGACCCATATGCTGAACTGGGGAGTGCCCCCAGTTCAGTTCTCACTGGGACGAGATCCCAGCCCAGCTCCTGCCCTGTGCAGCCCCGCCCACCTGTGGAATGAAACTATGTGGAAAAACCAATGATGTGCAACTATGGAGACTGTTCTGGGCTCTCCCCCTTCTCTCTATCTCTGTATATCTCTCTCTCTCTCTCTCTCTCTCTCTCTCTCTCTCTCTCTCTCTGTCAAAAACAATAAAAATAAATCTTAAAAAAAAATTCACTCTATAGTTTGAAAGATTTCCATCTCATTTATTTTTTCTCTCTCAATGATTTAAAAATATTAATCAGCTTTACTAAGGATTATTTTTTATACAATAAATGCACTAAGTTTAAGTGTACAGTTTAATGAGTTTTGATATATATATACTTATATAACCACTTCAATCATGATATAAAATTAGGGTGACCAGACATCCCGCTTTTGGCGGGACAGTCCCAATTTTTAACAATTTGTTCCGCGTCCCGCGGCGTTTTAAAAAAGTCCCAATTTTTGGAAAGAATGCACGACAAGCTAGGGAATGGCGGGAGATAGACCAAATTTTTAATCAAGAACCCCCTCCCCCCCAGTCAATGGTGTCCCGCTTTACCAATGTTAAAATCTGGTCACCTTATTAAAATGCCCCCATCAACCAAAAATATTTCCTTATGCTTCTTTGCTGTCAATCTGACTTGTTCACCCCCAATCTATTCTCTGGCCACCTGAATATTGATGATTACTTCAGAACCACACTTGAAGTTCTTTCCTCTGGTAAATGTGTCCAGACCACTGTAGTCTTTCTATTCTATGTTCTCTCATTACGCAATCTAGACTTCGACTATTATGAAGCTTGTCAAATTGTATAGTCACCAGACTCCACAACAGGATTGCAAACACTTAAACAAAGGACTATGTTTTACAGATTATTGCCTCCCTAAAACACAGCACAGTATATAGCATGAGAATGGATTAGAATTAAATTCTTGGTTTAGCTAGTAACATTCAGACCTTGGATGTAATATAGCTTTTATAAACACAATACTGTATGCCAACCACACTGCTCTAGGCATCTCAGGTGAGACTCAGGTTTAGAAATTCATGGATAATAACATTTGAGACAGGAAAAATTGGAGAAAAAACTCTCATGGGTTGCTCTGTACAATGTCATCTATGCAAACAGTACACTATACACAGCCTTCTGGTTTTTATCATTTTAACATTTTCTGAGTGTGATTTTATTAGAAATGAACAAACTCCCAGAGTAATTGCATCAGAGACTACAGATAACTTTGTCTTCTGGAAAGATCCAAGTAAAGAGGCTGCAGGGTAGTGATTAGTTAAAAGATTACCAGCCCAGTGAGTCAGAAATTTGGGGACTTAATATCCTGTAAGGGATGAGGTAGATACCTTTCTTTGAGGAGTGGTTTATTTTAAACCTATCAATCCTGCACTCTGATATTGACTGAGGACAAATGGCTACATCTAGGTCATCTGCTGAGAAAATTATACAGATTCAAACTATTACCAGTTTCTCTCTCAGTAAAGCAGAGTATTTTTTCTACTATCTATTAGATTCAATTCTACCCAAATACTCAACTGTAAAATGAGAGTTTATAACATTAGCAACGTACCCCCTTATCTGTGTTTTGCAAAGAGACCATAGTGATTTGAAAATAACAATTTGATTTCTAGACTGCTTCATCTCAGTTAGAAATCAACCTCTGCAGCTGTTAATTCTTCTAACTATAAATTAGGAGTATTTCACTTGGAAATTCTTTTTTTTTTTTGTGGAAATTCTTAAGGTCCTTTTCTACTCTATTTTGCTATGTGATATTAAATCTCTCCAGAATATACTAACACTCTAGTATTGCACACTGAATTATATGAATAAAAGCATATTTGTGACTTTCGTTATAGAAATAAATTAGAATTTTCCAAAGATAAAAAAAAAAAGGTCAATAAGTTCAAGAATCTTAGTCCTTTTGGGGAAAGCAAATTAAAACCACAATGAAATATCATTTCTCACACACTTGATGGAGAAAATAATAAAAGACAGACAAGAACAAGCATCGGTGAGGATGTGGAGAAACTGGAACCCTCACACACAGCTGGTGGAAATGTAAGACGGTGCACCATTTTAATGGAGTTTAACAGATCAAGTGGCTACAGATACAGTTATTATATGACCCTCTAACTGACTTTTGGAACTATACCCAAGATAAATGGAAACATGCTGACACAAAAACTTGCACATGACTGTTCACAACATATTATTCATAATAGTCAAACAATGGAAGTGACCCAAATATTGATCAGCTGATCAATGTGGTACTGCCATACAATGGAATGCTGTTAAGCACTAAAAAGAAATGAAGTACTCATCCATGCTACAACATGAATAACCTTGAAAACATTATTCTAAGTGAGAGAAGCCAGTCACAAAATACCATGTATTGTATGATCCCATTTACATGAAATGGCCAATAGTTAAATAAAATATAGTAGCCATAAAGTAGAATGTTACGCAGACATTTTTAAGCGTTTTGAGGACAACTTAAAGATGTAGAAAAATGCTCCAAAAACATTTAGAGAAAAAACTTGAGTACAAAATTTTATAGAATAAAAAACCATGCACTTGCCTAAATGTGTCAGAAATTCAAAATAATATTGGCTTACACAAGACAGAAGTTTATTTCTCTCTCATAAGTTATTCCCCCACAAAGCCGGTCTAAGGCAAATTTGGAAGATCTGATTATTATAAATTTAGGTTATCTCTTTTGGCCTCATCTTTGGTAGCATCCTACTTCACAAATTCAAATCATTGATCTAGCTACTACCCTCACATTTGCAATCCAGTTATCAGGAAAGAGAATGGGATAAAGAAAGGCAAACAACCTCCCTTTAAAGACACTTAGGAGAAGTGGTACATGACACTTTTGCTTCCATTCCATTGGCCAGAACTGAGGCATGAGATCACAGTGGACCATTAATACAAGAGAAGCTGGTGAATTTAAACTTCAGTGAGGGTAGTTACGTGCTTTCTAATAATGGGACAGGGGTTCTATGACTAAAGAGAAGGGGAGAATGGATAATTAGAAGACAACTAGCAGTATATGTATGGCAGGTTAAAATCTTACAGTGACTTCTGTAAAGCACAGAGAACCACTGGCGGGTTTTAGAAGGGCAATCATATTTGCTCTTTTAAAATGACAAGGTGCAAAGGATGGGTTAGAGAGCAGCAGTAAAAACAAACAAACAAGCAATCCAATTGGTTAAGAGGTCACTGTGATAACCTAGACAGTAAATGACACAACGTTAGTAAGTGTAGGAAAGTGAAGATGGACTTCCAAGATAATCAGAGGACAGGATTAAAAGGTTGTGAGAAGGTGATGGAAAGAAAGGAAGAGGTAACGATTCCTAGAAAGTATGGTAACATTCAACAAATAAGAAAGAATTCTGAAGTGAGCTT
This sequence comes from Craseonycteris thonglongyai, assembly GCA_004027555.1. Taxonomy (NCBI): domain Eukaryota; kingdom Metazoa; phylum Chordata; class Mammalia; order Chiroptera; family Craseonycteridae; genus Craseonycteris; species Craseonycteris thonglongyai. Next base: position 11,468 of record PVKE010003870.1, read on the forward strand.
CTAAGAACGAATCAAAAGCATCTCAATTCTGGAGAAGTGACCTTCACACTTAGAGGTTATGGTTGTTGTGCTCTTATTGTTGATAGAAATTTTTTTCAGGGGGTTTTGTAAATTTGCTCAACTTAAATGACCATAATCTCAGTAGAGCAAATCTATAATTTGGGCTATGTGAGTGTTTATTTACCAAATCTTTCCAGATACAGGACAACAGAAAATATGAACAAAACTGTCAGTAAAAGATTATTGTATATCATTTAATTCATATCTCTTATGTGCCAAGCACGTGCTACATTCTCGGACTCATTTTCCCAATTCTGTATTTTTAACAAGAAGCAAATGACTTGGAGAAAGTTTACTTCATTTGCCTGAGGTCAAAGCAACCTGAGAGACAGAGCCAAGCGTTATCCCTAGGTCTGTCCATGCTTTCGTACATGCCATCACCCAGCCTATACAATGCTTCTAGAGTTACCTCTCAGGCCAGACTGTATCGGTCTCAGGTTGGTACCAGCAAGTCCTTCCTTCCTAGTGAACGACGAGCGGTCTCCTCTAACGTCCTGCCTGTCTTTCTACTACGTTACTTCCCCCTATGCATCCCGTTTGCTCCACCTTGTCTTTTCAGACTCCTGCTCAGACTGTCAGTCAACCAATTCCAACAGGCTCTTGCCTAAGGGAACTAGTAGGAGAGAAGAAATGAGGATAGTAGGAGGGTGGAAAGCGGGGGTTGTGGCTTCAACAACTACGAGGATGGAAGGAAGAAATGCTGACCTTCCACTTCCCTCCTCAGAATAAAGAACAACAGATCTTTCTCTTGCTGACACTGGTCACCTGGCTGCATCTGTCTCTTTTCACCCTGTCACCAGCATTGAATTCTCCTACCCAGGGCTACAAGGGCTAGGGTGATGGTGGAAGAGACATTGCTAAACTCCCACGCTAAATGGTGGAGAAAGATCAGGCAGTTAATGTGTCCCATGGGAAAAATGCCCTTCCCGTTTTGTGAATCTGAAAACCGTCCAGGAAATACGGTTTTAGAGGAGAATTTTCTTCCCTCTCATAAATCCAGCAGGAAGACTTAATTAACATATATATGAGTATCTATCTGGTTAGCACTGGGATAAAGCAATACCAACTAAATTTTTCTTATAATCTGAAAGATTGCATTATGGCCTCCACAATTATGGAAAAATCATCATCAGAGGTGAATATTTTGATTATTGATACATTATAGTCGATTTCATCCTATACTCAAAACCCTCTTTTATTCAAAGCATTTGTAAGTGCTCTTGTAGTAGTCCAAAAAATAAGCAACTTTCCCTGTGCTTTCTGAATACTATATAATTCTAGAATTTATAGCAATACATGAGATTACCTGACAATAAATGGAAAAAAAAAACCGTTCTGAACCACTTTTTTTTTTTAGGTTAAAAAAATGTTTCCTTTAATTAGACATTTTCTCCTATTTAATTTGCAATATGCATTCTTGATTCTGAAACTATCTGGCTGTATCTTCTAATTAATAAAACAACTACCTTTTACTGAGCACTTACTCTGTCTCAGGCATCATGCTAATCAATTAAAAAATGTTTTCTGGGAAGCTGGGATGGCTCAGTGGGTTAAGTACTCACTTTGCAGCCCCACTTTGCAGCCCCGGAGCCCAAGGATAGAATCCTGGGCCTGGCCCATGTGGACCCATATGCTGAACTGGGGTGTGCCCCCAGTTCAGTTCTTGCCAGGGCTCATGTGGGAGGCTCCGGGCCCAGTTCCTGCCCTGCATAGCCCCGCGCCCACCTGTGGAGTGAAACTATATGGAAAACTAATGCTGTCAACTATGGAGACTGCTCCAGGCCCTCCCCCTTCTCTCTGTCTCTGTCTCTCTCTCTGTCAAAAAACAATAAAAATAAATCTTAAAAAAAAAATGTTTTCTTATTTAGATCCACAAAGACCTTAAGAGTTAGGTAATATTTCCCCCATTTTACAGTTAAATAAATTGAGGTTTAAAGAGTTTAAGATACATACAAGAGAAGATATAGCTATTGACCATATGGCCCAGAGTCTAAGCTTTAAGTACTATACGTTACTATTTCCTTCCTCTCCAATGAAGTCAATGCCACATTATGTTCTACTTACCTGGTGACGGCCAGCCCACTGCATATCATATAGAGCATTTATATTAGTAAATACTTCTTAAATTTTAAAATATTTAGAAATGCAACCTTTTACCTTTGGCAATTTCTTGGCTTATTAAAAAAAAAAAAAGTGTCTATTTTTTTCAACCAAGAGTTAGAAATATTCATCATAAACTCCCCACACAAGGGATCTTGCATCATGCTATCAAAGAGATACTTAAAATCAAGGCCATGAGTCACACAGAGCAACTCTGACATAGGTCAAGGAGATTTTGCCGAGAGAATTTAAAACTTTGAATAGCTAAATAATGACACGATCAGCACCAGAAGTTGATCAGAGGAAGCAATCCTATTGTGGTTTTGGAGAGCCTCCAAACACATCAGATGTAAGTCATATTTCTACTTAGAGTCTCTTTAATGTGTTTTTGTTCTTTTCTTCTAAACATGGAGGAGGTGTACCACCATAAAATTCCTCAGTGACTCTTAAATAGGCTGATGATAAGTCATTATCAATTGTTCGTCATGGGGATACATACATTCATTTTCTCCTGGATATTTTATCATTTTTAAAGGAGAATTCACCTTGAGCTACAGAAGTATTGTGTCCATTAATATTAAAAAGTAAAAGTTGAGTTGTTTTCAGTAAAACACATTAACGTGCTGGTGTTGGAAAACTACTTTTGGATATATGCCTCCCTAAATAATCTGGCAAACAGAGAAATAAAAGGTACAAAAACATGACCTCGAACTATATTAGAACTTTGAACATACTTCTTTTTTTTCCGAGATGGTAAAATATTTTGGGAAAAAAATGACCCCAAACTTCATGACAATGCCTGTCTTTATACTATCTTATGAGGTCCTTAATAAAACAGAACTTCCCACTATTATTTAAAGTGGGTTTTCCTATAGCTTTCATAGATATGAAGATGGTGTAAGAGTTTAGCATTAACCTACATTGTGGACAAGTGGATAAAAAAAACCAAAAAACCTGCCCAACACTCACAGTATGTTAAAGGAAGATTTACGTTACATAAATAAAACTTATTAAGAATCATTGCTCGAACTCAGGGACCACGTCCCATCCTACTTAATTGTCTTTACAGATCTGTGCCATTAACCATTTTTTAATGTACAACATTCAATGTAAAATTCACAAAATTTTCTCCTACATTTATAAGCTCAAAGGAAAATGAATCTGTATTTTGGATTAGAAGTGAACTTTGTGAATTTACTATAATAATAATATATAATGGGGTGAGGGGGGGAAGGCTCTCATTGGTGACCTGTAGAGAACAAAAACTATAAAACATTCATTATTTGGGTTAATAATATTTCACCACAGATTTAGTATTGATCACATGATACGGCAAAAAAGCATAGAGCTAGAAGTCAGGGTCCTCACTTTAAATTCCAGTTCTGAAACACCATTTTATTTCTGAGGCCTCTGTTTTTTCACCGGTAAAATAAAAGTCACATTTTATAATCTCTAAGATTCCTCTTATAATATCCTAAACCATCAACATTTTCTTAATTCCTTTCTCTAGGACACAACCACTCCCTGCATTATTACTTTATGTATATCAGTAATGAATCCACAGTTTACTAATTCTCTTAATTTTTCTAAAATAAAAACTCCTCTAAGCATACACAAAACACATAATTTGCTTTTTTTACTTTTGGGTAAAGCATTATTTTTACAGGCAATCTTTAGGGGAGAGCTAACCAGGCTATTTAATTCACAAATCTTTTTTCTTTAATATAACTTAAGATGTGGTAAATTGTGTAATCTGCCATTAAAAGAAAAGACATATTATTCCCACGTTAAACATGCATGAAAAAGAGAAAATGCCCAATGTAATTCCATATATAGAGAAATATGGGAAGAAAAGTTCCAAAGAGGCCTAGTCACCTTCATCAGCTGTCTCTTGTCATTTTTAGGCTTGGTGCTCCTCAGCATGTACGGACTGAGATCCTCAGCTAGGCTATTAGCTTACATTTTAAATTTATTGCTCCATAAATGTGTCCTTGGCTATTTCACAGGTCTCAGTGGTAAGCAGGGATTGTGTAAATTTGATGCCCAGGATGAGATCTCTACATACACAGCTGAGAGTCAATAAATGTTGACTGGCCTTAAATAAATATTGGCTGGCTTAAATTTACCTTTCTTGCAAATATATTTACTGTGTAGGAATTGACGCAAATCCTATTTACTACTGAATTTAGCTCTATAAAGCCCTCCTGGTGGAGGTGTCTGGGATCTCTGAAAGGCTAAAAGAAAATCATAAGGTAGAAAAATAAGATTGGTGTTTTTTTTTCAAGACATAAAACTTTCAAAAAGAAAAGCTTGTTGAATATTTAAAGGTAAACATTATATAAAAGCTCAAATAGAATTATAGAATATAGAGGTGCAAACAATATAAATATAAAAATCAAGTCATAAACATTTAACTAGAAAGCTATTTTTGTAAAAGATAGTTTAAATGTTTAGTGAAATAAAATTTTTCTTAAGCTACATGCAAAGACACACGCACACATGGGTGGCATAAGTGTGAGTTCTTAACTTTCTTCCTAGTTGATCAACATTAGTGATTTAAACAAATAATATATTTATACTAGGGGACTTTTGGAAGTTGCGTGTGTGTGTGAGAATGTGAGTATATGTGATATTTTTATATCCTTCTAAAAATATGTTATGCTTTTAACCTGGTTATTTCATGTATTTATTGTGAATTTTATAAATTCTTAACTGTTCATTTTTTAAGGTATGTTTTAGGTCATTTTAAACTAAATAGTAACTTTCTGGTAGTTTAAATCCATCATGCTCAGAAGTTGGATCACTAGAAAGAAACTCTTAATGGCATTGGAAGTCTGGAGCATTGTGTTATGTCATTATCCTACTAGATTTCCAATAGTCCCTGAAGTCATTATACAGTGTCCCATAATTTTCTTCTTTCCCACTTGTCTTATATGCAATTAGCCTGACTTTCCAATTATGAATCTATTTTATGAGTATATAACCTTTATGTTGAATTACAGTGTTTAACGCACATAACTCACATAATGACAAGTAATATTTTACAGTGCCAATTCCATTTCAAAACCAAGATACACACTTCTTAACTATGGGTGAGTACTATAATGCATAACCTTTATTCTGAAAGGACAATGCCAAAGTTTTTTTCTTGTATTTTGAGAATAATTATTACTGTTGATTTTACTCCTTTTTAAAGATTTATGTTTATTGTTTTTGACAGAGAGAGACAGCCAGACAGAGAGAAGGGAGAGAGTCTAAAGCAGTCTCCATAGTATCACATCATTAGTTTTCTACATAGTTTCATTCCACAGGTGGATGCGGGCTGGGCAGGGCAGGAACAGAGCTAGGGCCCTCTCACATGGGAGGCATGCTCTCCGTGAGCTAGGGGCCTCTTACATCGAACGCACACCTGGGCAGGAGCTGAACCAGGGGCCTCCCACATGGAAAGCTTGCCCCGGCAAGAATTGAACTTGTGCCACGTCCCAGTTCAGCGTATGGGTCTGCACGGGCTGGGGCCGGGATTTGATCCATAGACTCCAGGGCTTCAACACGAGCACTCAACCTGCTGAGCCATCCCAGCTTCCCTGATATTATTCCTTTTTAACAAAGGATTAATAACCAATTCCATGCTTCTTGTTTTAAATATCCAAGTATAATAAAATTATGAAGTGGGAAAGAGCACAGAAAAATATTTTTGTTCTCTTTTGAAATTAAAAGAAAAACTAGAGGAATAGTTGAATGTGAATGATTCCAGAGAATCCATTAATACTTAAACATAAATAGATCAGCCCCAAATTCAAATGCAGAAAGGTGACCTAAAATCATTAATACCCTGTAAAACTTAGAATCTCTGAATAATATAGAAGAGTATCGACTTTATTGAGAGGGAACTGTGGGAGTTCAGCAGAGTACCAGAATTTGAAATATCGAACTTGAATATACAAGTGACTTGGGAAATCTGTTAGTTAATCCAGAAGCATGACACCGTAGAAAGCCCTTAAAATATAGACCATGATTCCGAGTCCGGGTTCTTCCTCTAACTAATACCTATGCTGGGTACATTTCTCTCCAGAACAAACTAACTAGCTAACTAACCCTTCCTCTTGGAAACACTTTCTGTACGTGGATTCTGGGATGCCATGTGCTTTAACCACATTGGTCAATCCTCAGTTCTCAAAAGCTTATTTTGAAATGTCCAGGGCCTTTGCCCTGGGCCTCCATCTATATTTTCCCTAGATGGTGTCATGTGGTCCCAAGGCTTTGACTACCATCCACTAGCCAATGACTCTCAACTTTATATTTCTAGTTTTAACCTCTCTCCTATTCCAGAATCATATAGTCAACCATTGCCTTGAAATATCCACATGAGTATAGTATTGGCATCCTTAATGCCACTGACAAATTAAAAGTGATGACTTTTTACTCCAAATCTGGTCCACTTCACATCAATAAATCACACCACGGTCCACCCAGGTATGTACACCAGAAGCCTATAGCTCATCCTTGATGCCTTTCTTTTCCTCATTTCCCTCTGGCAGCAAATCCTATCGGATCCATGTTCAAACTCTGCCTTAAATCCATTTACTTGCCTTTGCTTCCACTGTCTCCTCACGGTCCATGCCCCCATTATCTCTCCCCAGGACTACTCCAATAATAGCCTTTTTCCCTGGACGCCTGATTCCTGAATTTCAACTTACAAACCATTCACCACATAGCCATTCTCCCCCTACAACCACTGTAGTGCCTGCTCATTGTATTTATAATATTATAAAAGCAAATCTATGAGTATGGCTTATTAGTCTTATATAGATTGCTCTGCCTACTTCTCTGACTTCACTGTGCAAGCCCCCAGGGCACAGGCCGAACAGAACAGGTTAAGGGTGACAAGAATAAGATACAGAAAGTGGGGCTGACTCTTTCCATGACTGCTTCATTCTTAGTCTTTGGATATCCGCTCTCATGTCCTCACTGCAGGGACCTTCCTTGAACACTCTATCAGAACTGTTTATTTGCATGATTTGGTTTTCTCTATCATATCCACCTTCCTATACCCTTCATAAAATCTGTCATAACCTGAAAGCATTTTACAGTTTGATTTTTTAATTTATTATATATATCCTCTCCTCTAAACGTGAGTTCTCAGTAACTTTGTTTATATGGCCAACTCTTCCATCCTACCAAGAATTTCCTCAAATACCTGGGCTGTTTGGAAAGTATCCATCCATGTAACCTCTCTTATTATATTGGCAGTGGCTGGACTTTTTTCCAGGTAGCCCTTGTATAGCAGACAAGGAATCAATATTTACTTAGCCATTACAACCTTAATTTATTCATCAGCTAAGAAAAAGTACTTCCTAGTGGTTTGGGAAATGTTAAATAACATAATGCAGGTATTACCCCAGAATCTGAAGCATGCAAATAACTCCAGGGATATTATAAACAAACAAGCAAAAATCCAACAGCAAGCAACCATTATCAACACCAAACTAAACATGAATGATATGAATAGATCCTGAGGTTGTTTCAGTGTTAAACATGACAGTTGGGCAAATTATGGGGAAGAAAGGTTTTATATTTTTTAATGGTTAAAAAAAGAAAAAGAATATTTTATAATACCTGAAAATTATGTGATATTCAAATTTTAGCACCTATAATTTTTTTTTTTGGGGGGGGTGAACATAGACACATTTATATTGACAGATTTTATTTACATATTGTCTATAGCTGCTTTCTTGCTAAACAACAGAGTGGTTGTGACAGAAACCTTAAATCAAGATAGGGTTGTCATCTGAGAATGGAGTATTTCAACTCATAGCTATTTCTCGATAATAGATATTACTTTATACTCATTTTGTTGATATAGAAACCAAACTTAGCAAATGAAATCTGAGCTTTACTCTGATTCTAGTGCCCAATCTCTCTCTCACTGTCATTTAATTTTATTTTTACAGCAACTATATGAGATAACATTATTAAAAGGTCACACAGCTCATAAAATGCAGAGCCAGAATTTGACTTCTGAACTCTCTGGTTCCAAAGCCTTTTCTCTTTTCATTATTTTTTTACTGACTCTTTCATGAATTGCCTATTAAGTGTGTGCTATCCAATTTAGTTTTTCCATTCACAGACATGGCTGCAGGTTTTCTACATGCAGTTTTCTTAATACTTCTGACATTCTTAGCAATTTAACTCAATACACTAAGACAATCACTAAAGATGTTGAGGTCATATGAAGGAGCCAATAATTGCAGGTTCCACATTTGATAAATATATGGAAAGTCCTGAAAAATATCCTTTGAGCACAATACCTTTAGCCTACAATCAGGCTGTCAGCCTGCATTAAGAAGCTTGATCACCTACGATCTTTACTGGTTTATAAGAAAAACTGCCAAACTACTAAGTCAAACTACTTAGCATGACTTCCAAGGGTTTAGATCATCAAGCAGTGGAAAAATGGCTTTTAAAATATCAGTTTATCTTCTGGAAACTAAGAAATTTGAATAACTAACTTGTTTTTTCTTCTTCCTACCCAGTTTAAGTTGTCTCACTGAAGCCTTTCTAGCCTTTTCTCCTCACTTGCCCGGGGGATCCATAGGCCTTATATCTTATATGATTCTCAGGCCCCATGCACATGCGTGTGTCCATTAGAGCACATTATGTGCACATGTTGGTTTGCATATCTGTCTCCCCTACTTGGCTGCTTAAAGGCTAACCCATCTTTTATGCATCGCTAACATTTAATGTTTCACCAATGTAGTTTGTCTCCTTAGTGTAAACCACTCCAGCAGTAACCTAAAGCAATGATTTTATTCAACATCATTATATGCTTTGTAACAACTTAACTTGATCAGGTTACAATTAAACAGGGCAAATCTCTCCTAAAGCAGATTGAGTGTCAGCAGGGCTGAGCTGAGTGATGGTGTAAAGGCAGATGGAAACACTGACAAGAAACAGATTGCCGGAACAAAGTAAGTGCTAAGAAATGGAGGTATTCTCTATTCAACATCTATATTTTCTCAACTAAAAACAAGTTTCCATTTTTGTCCTCATAGTCGTTTTTCCTTTGATTACATAGTACAGAGGCGATTTTGCACTTATCAATGGTTTTGTATTGCTGGAAGAACTGAACAATGTAATCGTGAAAAGCCACAGAAAATTAGACTCAACAATACACCATCCTGAAAAGGAGAACCAAAAAGACATATTGACCATGCACAGAGGAAGTCACCCAATCCTTCCTCATCCTTGAAATTGGAGCAGAGTATTCAGGACCATTCAACTTTCCTCTTTAAGAAATAAGCAGTTCTAGTGTCTATAGTTAGAGGAATAAACCAGAACGCTGTCAAATAATATTGTCATGGCAAATAGCAAGATGTACAATAATCACAAAAAGAAGAACAATTAGCCTTTGTCTGAAAGGTACAGCGTGCCACACGTCTGATACACTGGCTCCAAAGGTTCACAGCAGAGAAAATAGTTCATTGCTTAGGTCTTTGTTCTTGTAAAAGAACCTGGTAGTATATTGCATTTTCAAAAACGTTATGAAATACTTGAGGACTGTGATGAATCTTCTCTGCTCAGGAAAAGCATCGCTTTGCTCTGAGAAAGTGCATCCTGGGTCAGGGTTGCCAAGACTTGAACCTGAAACCCAACCATCTCTGAAAAAAACTCTTATTCTTGCACAAAAGCAGATGTCTGTGGGTGAAGAAGGGAATGTTATGAGAAGACAGAAGAGGAAGGAAAGTATGGGAAGGATATGGCATCTCACTGAGCTGCTCTTAACAAAGCAAACACCCAGGGTTCAGGCCTGAAATCCTTGACATCCCCTCCCCACAGATCCCACGACCTATGTTCATTCTTTTTATGTTGGTAGCATCTGAACCAGGAGCCAGATCCCAATTCGCTCTATAAAATCTATTTGGTTTGAGTTGTCCCTGCCAGGAACCACAGTTTCCATTTTGTTTTTGAATTCAGTGGATCTCTTATTGTATTTTCTTTTCCAGGATTATCCAAATTTGACAAACCATGAATTATATTTTCATACAAAATTTTGACCCAAGAGAAAGTGTTTGAACAGTTCAGTCCAGCCATCTACAAAGTTATGATCGATCCACTTTAAAGCCTGCCAGCAATTTATATGCTTTTAAAATCATGTTTAGCCTAGGACCATATGGAAAGAGCTATGTGTGTATATGGGAATATTTTGTCTTTTGCCTTTGTTTAAGGTACTTTAAATGCTCACTACAAACCCACATCTGAGAAAATAAACAATATTGATGCTGTCTTTGACAAGGCATTTACTCTCACGTTAAAAGTATCTTTTAAAGGACACTCTAATAAATGAAATAAAGTTTATGCTCATTTGGTATTTTCAGAAAGGTTATTATAGCATGTGAGGTTCCCTTGGCACTCCTAGTCAATTAATCTTAATTACCTATACCAGTTACTCCATAAGAGTATCTGATTCAAATGAGTCATGGCTCATCAGATGTTTGATTTTATTGGGCAAATGATGTAGCTATTGCTTCTTGAGCAAATAGTTAGTTAGTTTCTGTGACTTACAATTAACTGATGATTTCTCATTTGCTTCATTTGCTTTACAGAAGCCATGACTGATAGTTTTATCTCTCCTTCATTGACACAGAAGTTGTGCTGTTTGAACAACAGTCAGCCCTAAGTTGTTCAGTTTTTGAGGGCCCTCACAGGATCATTCTCACAATTTTGAAAAACTTTACCAAGAGTGTTTGGGGCAATGAAAGCTGGAATAGGAGATAAAATTTGCAAACAATTTGCTTTCCCAAAAGTGACTATTCATTTTTTTGTTGTTGAGAAAATTACTTAAACCAGCACACTAAATAATAAGCTAAATAACTTTTTAAAAGCACCCTTTTTATGGAGAGGTGAGGGATCACCATTATCTTGAATACAGATGTTTTAGAATGAAGACTTTCACATTCTCTTTGGTAATGAAAGTTATTGTATGTATTTAGTTGACGAGGGACCATTGCATAACCATGAGATTTTCCTTTCTGGGGTACAGGGTAGATAGAGAATGAAAGGTGGAGATAAGAATGTTTCCTGAGTACAAATCCATAGACCACAAGAACGGTTGCAGCTTGGAATCACCTGGGAATTTATAAAACACCGCACAGCCCAGAATGCTCCTCCGGAGGCTTGGGTCTTGAGTGTGCACGAGCCTCTGGAAGTCGAGATGCTAAATGATGGGGTAGAGGCCAGCCTGAGGAGGCGCTGCTAGGTCAATGAGACTACAGTCAGAGTTCCTCATGTGAAATGCTTATGCACCCAAGAGAATGGCCATGAGGTAAGAGCCAGCACCCTAAATTTCAAACAACACCCCACTTATAGATTCCTATCAACTCCAGAACAATAGTAACTTTGGGTAGTAGAGAGGGCAAAGTCAAGAAGAGAGAATTTTGTCAACTACTGTGTCATCACACCCCTCACTTTCAAGCCTAAGGTGACCCCAAGCTGGAGGAAGCAGCAGGAAGCTTTCCATTACAGAAAAATTGAAATGATCACATTAAGATGATGCTTAATCATTGACATGTGATTATTCTTGTGACCGAAAGGAACCCAAAAAGCCAAGGACCTATCTGAAATTTCATCTATGGGTCACTAGGATGTTGGACATTAGACCAAATGTATTTACTCATGTCTTTTCCCACTGAACACTCAGAGGAAGAATGTCTGTACTCATTTCAGTATTTAGTGGGATTCTGCCAGAACCAACTAGACAGCTGCAGATCCTGAGAAATGGTGCTGTTGTCTCACCACAGCAAGAAGAACCCCAACCACACCAGGAGCTGATGTTTGGCAGCATCAAAGTCAGCATTTTATTGGAAAAAACTTTAAGGAAATTTTCTAGTAAGAGTAACGATATTGGAAGCCAAAGAAGCCTTTAGGCACTGGGGAGAGGATTGATGGAAGCCATGATGAAAAACAGAGACCAAGCGTCAAAAAAAGAAAAAGAGTAACTAACTAAATAAATAAATGTGATGGTTGGTCAAAGACAAAATGCCCGTGCTCTGTTTCTTCCTTTCTTGTCCATGGGATTCTGGCTGGGATGGAAGGAAGGGGTCTGGATTGTTTGCCCACAGATACATGTGTTTAGTTCAGTGATGTGATTATTTTGTTTAAAAAATTATGCGACTGTTATATTCTGTAATTTTGAGATGACAGAAAAGTTCATTTCCAGTTTTTATTTTTAATGCAAATAACTTGATTTTGATTTGAAACGTGGAAAAGCTAACACACTGTTTTCCCTGCTAGCATTTGCAATTTAGGGCCGTTTATTTTGATTTTCATTCCGTCCCTGATGAGGCTCTGCAGAAGGTTCTTGGAAAATTGAGAATGGGAGAAAAGTACCCTTTGTAAAATAAGACGGAATCAATGGTAATGTCATAGACCATTTCAAATGCTGGGTTAATTTATTTAAGGTTGATTTATAATCAGAGGCTGAAACCTGGAGGAGCCCAAGAATTTAGGGTCATCACATCACTCAAAATTTCCATTTTTTGAGGGTGCAAGAAGATGCCATGAGACCAGAAATGGCAGATCAAACCGTTACGGAAAAGGGAGGCATGTTTTTACTGTCCAAACTTTTCCTGGTCCTTTGTAATGACACCATGAATCATAATTTCAGAGGAGCGATGAGTGGTAGCAACTAAAACACTTGAAGGATGTTGTGATCAGGTTGGAACAAGGACATTAAAAGGCATGAGACGGTTTAGTTAAACAGGACCTCCTTCCCCACCCCTCACCCTAAAGAGAAATATGTTTCAAAAATCTCTTTGTTTTCTGGAATTCCAAACATTTCCTCCTAATCCCCAGGGCATCCACATTATTATTACTGTATTAACATTATTTACATTCACGAATTTTTTTTGCCTTCCTTGAAGCTCAAGGTGATTTAGTAACTTTAAATTAGCTAAAGCTAGTAATCCAAAATGCCAACACAAAGACACGGCAACTCTGTTGTTCCAGTTTTTGCGGGAATATGTACGTATAGGCCATTTAAGTTTTCTTTATTCTGGAAGTTTTTCTTTGGGGGGGGGGGGGCTCTGAAAAATGGCAAGTGTCTGTCATATTTTTTATGGTTTGGGTTCTAGCAACATCTGTAGGCCTGTCTTGTAGTTCTTATCAGCACTGAGACTGTGTAGAAAACCTTTCTTCAATTCCAGTCTCAGTGAATCACCAGCGTGGTGGACCGTAGTTCTCTGCTTTACGGTGAGACAGTGTGCCGATTTCTTCCCACGGAGACGCTGACAGAGATGCTTAAGGTGGCGAGTAGGTGGCAGTCAGGACTCAGGGAATGTGGGTGAATCCCCTCCAAGTGGGGACTGTGGTGCCGAGGGCATGTGGCTCCAACTTTCCCACCAGTGTTTTCATGATGGGTGAAAATGACTAAGTTGGAAAAAATATCCATTCAATTTCCCAGTGATTTTGATCACTACTCGGGGCAACAAAAAATATTCCTAGATGTGTTCTATCCTTTTTTTCCACATGCCAGCCTAGTCTCAGAAAATTTCTCCAGTTGTTAGAGAACTCCTATTTTACTTAGCTGGGCCATAAACACAAAATTTCACCAATACTGGAATCTACTCAGGGAGTGGCAGGGAAAAAGCTTTTGCCAAGGGAAGTAGTGACAAGCATGAGTCAGGCTTGGGAATAAGCCCTGATTTTTCAATTCAGCTTTGCCAAATTTATAATCCCAGAAATAGTCCTGTGACTAGTCCTGTCACAGTCCCTATCTGAAGAGCACTAACACTCAGACCCTCCTAGTCTGTCTGCCACCCTTCCCACTTCCTCAGTGTGACCATTTCTCACCTGAGTCAGAGCTGATAGGGAATAAGGAACATGACTAATTAGCTTCCCCCAAACCCAATGACAACAGAATGCTTATGCTGACCTTCCTTCCTTTAGGACGCTCCTTTTCCTTCTCAATTACTGAGCTCATATCCATGAAGAGTCATTTCTCAGATACACGGAGGAAGCCGCAGGGAGCTTAGAGAGTTCACTATCTCACTAGAACAACACTGTCTCCACATAAGCAGGACACACAGGAGCCTAAAGAAGCTCAGAGAGGTAAAGACTGTTGGAGTCTAATTATCTAATGAGATGTCAGATCTTGATATTTTTTAATTAAATGAAGACATTCATTTGATTAACACACTAGGTTAATAAGTTATACATAACTTGCATGCACTAAAATTTCTCTGGGAACTTATTTTGAAAATCTAGTTTGTGATGCTAATAGGTAGTATGTGTATATGTATGCATGTGTGTGTGTGTGTGTGTGAGGCCTGCCCAGAAAAAATCCAGTAATAAATGACGATATTTTTCATATTACACGGCTGGATAGCCCTTGTGTAAGCAATGGTACTTTCACTATCAGCAATTAAAAAATGTTTCATCAATGATCTAAAAGAGTATTCAAGAAACTTTCAGATACCTAGAAAGAAATGGATTCTCAAAATAAAATCAAATATATGCTCAAGATTTCCTTGTGTGAGGTTTTTAAAAATGTTATAGTACATACTGTTTCCAAATACCTTTGAAGATTTCCAGTTGGTGGTTCCATCTTTGTATCTTCCACTGTCTATTTGTGAAAAATATGGAAAAAAAAAAAGATAAAAACGGGAGGAAGAAATTTCAAATGCAACTGTATAGGCGATCTTTTGGGTATAAATTAGCTTTAAATTGTCAATAAGTACTGTGCCACTCAGATCAAATAATGTTTAACCATAATAGCATCTCCGGTATTTGGAAATTTTTGTGCTTAGAAACTTCAAGGAAAAAAAGCTTTATATTTGTGGAGTTGCGCATTTCAACAGGAAACAGAGAGTTCAGTCATTAGAAAAGCACTTTTTTTTTCTCAATAAATTCGGCCATTGTGTTTTGATGGACAGCCATCCCCGTGTCTATAAACAATCTCCTGGTTGCCCCATGGCTATTTGGTTTCCGCATCCAACATTTAAACATCGAGTGGTTTTGCGCTCAATAAAATTCTTCTCATTTCTCCCTAGGCTGCCGGGTCTCTTCAAACAGAGACAGAAAAGCCATGGTCTGTGTCAGACAGATTTTAATTTTCAGTCCTCAGCCATTCGGGGGAACGAGACAGCAAACAGCGTCCACCCCAAAACCTAGCAACCTGGGGTTTAAACAGCCAAGGCCTCTGAGTCCGGGGCTGGGGGCCCAGACCTGTTCACACATGAATAAAGAAGATTAAGATTTCCTTTCAAAGGCGGGAGGCCTTTTTGACAGCCAGTGTCAACAGCGCTGTCTGCCTTCACTGTGAACCAGTCTTTGCGCTCAGATTCCCACAGGGAGGTCCTGCTGATTAGCATGCCCCACACTGCCGCTCCGTGTCACTATTTAATTGAAGAATAAGGGTGTAAAGTTCTGCAAACTCTTTACTTATCCACAAAGAAAGGATAACTTACAGGAATTGTTGAAAGAAAATACCAGCGAACATGAACACCCACGGGGAGCATTTAAAAAGGGAAGAACAGAGCAGGGATGTAAGAAACGGAGCAATTCCTGTTTATCTGATTGCAGAGATGTGCACAAAAGCTTTGTAGGCAAAAATACATGTTTTGAAGTCACAAAAATCAGCTGTTTCTAGAAAGAAGAACGACATAACTTTTCTTTCCAAAGAAGTTTCTATACAGTTGCACTAAAGATAGACATCAATCCTGAAAAATTTTGACAAATACTCCCTGCAATAAGAAATAGTTCAGGGGAAAACCCTTATCCATAGATAGTCCTGAAATATTAAATATGATTTCTTTGCCTATAGGAATTTGGTAATGTTTTTAAAAAAGTATTCTAGGGCACGATTAAATAGTAAGTTTCATATCACATTTTGTATTCTTAAAATGAGCTAAAACAAAGAAAAAAAATACCATGTCTATAAATGCCAGTTTCACCATTTTAGTTATTCCACTTCATTTATTTATTCATTTTTTTAACTGAACTGGTGGCACACCCCAGTTCAGCAAGTGGGTCCGCCTGAGTCGAAGCCGAGATTCGATCCTCGGTCCCCAGGGCTTCAAAGCGAGTGCTTAACCCACTGAGCCATCCCGGCTTCCACCCAGTTATTCCACTTCAATGTCAAGTTCAAACACTTAGACATGTTAAAATATAGATCTTTTCTGCTTTGAAATTATAAACTCCTACTAATTTACATGTTCTGAATTATTTTGGGCTGAATTGCAACAGTTGAGTTGTATCTGTTTATAAGAACATACGTGCTGTTTTTGATTATGTGACAAATGTTTATGCGATTTGATGTCAACTGTTTATTCTTTCAAGGCTGGATAAGAATATAACACCAAAAATATGCTACCCACATATACAGATGCCATGTTGCCTCATCCACAGCCCATGCCCATTGATTTGCTTTTCAGTGATGGTGAAATGTTCCCACTATTCTATCCATTTCCATTCACTTGTTAAATATTTATTGAGCGCCTACTGTTTGACAGGGATATAGGTAGAAACTGAGAATAGAGGCTGTGGTGTCCTGGAGCCAAAGCCTACAGAGTCATGAGATCCAATTATGCATATCTCTTCCCAACTCTGTCTTCAGTGTCACCATGTGAGTAACTTGGAATTGGCCATGGTGGGAGTATTTACACCGCAGCGAACAGCAACGACACAAATCAGGGCTTGTTCTCTGTAGGCAGTTGGAAAATATTTACTAGCATATCACTGCATAGAGGGGTGAGTAAAATTCATCAAAGTTCCTGCCTTCCTAGATCCTTCAGCCAGGCTGTACCTAGTCACCCTTGCACACCATGTGTCCACTGGTAATGATGCATTTGTGGTAAGAGACCAGGGAGAAATCACAAAGAAATTGAGTCTAAAGGTTTGCCTACTGGGAATTCAGCAGAGTTGATATAAGGTAAGGATATCTGTAAGTCAGGATCAGAGCCAGACAAGAGGGCACGAGGAGTCGGTGATTGTCAATGTTTCATTTCAACATCTATCACCGGGGTTCCATAACAAAACAGAAGCCCCAGTGCCTGTCACTCCAGCATTAGAGCTAATGTTCTCGGACCTTTAAGATCCATTTATCTTTAGAGGTAGACTCTGCCTTCAGATAGGAATGCCCTCTGAGAGACCACAGCTTTAAATTCAAAGGCAAACATAACCTTCCTCACAAAACTACCATTTACTGCATGGAAATAGAGCATTTGTACCTCAATTGATTTGTGCCAAAATAAAAATCACCCCTGATTAACTAAAAAAATTTTTTCCCAAAAATATACCTCAACTTAAATTAATGACAAACAATAAAAAATAAAAATCACATATGATATCAGAAAAAAAATTTTATTCTGTGATATTAAAAAAATGTCTGTATCTTTGATGTTATGGAAAATTGAACAAATAAACTGATGGAAAATGAGGGAAATCTCATTTCTAGCAAAATTCAGTTTACTAGAATTAAAGAAAGACAGAAAAGGCTAACTGGGATTATAAGAATCAACAAGGTGAGCATCAAAGGACTTCTTGAGTTATATTGTACATAATAATGATACTGAATCTTTATAAATATCTGTGCAACACATGTCACCTGGGAAATTTTTAGAGTCAAAACCTTGTGTGCTTCTTAGTTCGTATAATATTTTAACACACAGACTATTGGCATAAAATACATAATAAAATATTTTACAGCTTCAGTTTTAATGAGGTTCATTTTAATTTAGGTTAGCTTGAGAAAATCCAAACAAGTGGTTATTTGTGTCTTGAACATGTATAGAATTTCATGAATGAAGTTCTAATTGATAGCATGTTTTTTGTCCAATTCACATAATTTCATATGTTCCACAAATAGAAGTCAACTTATATTTTATCTTACTGAAATAAATATGTCTAGACACTGAAAGATTATAGGGAGACACACAAAGATAGGTACAGCAGATATACAAACACTCTGCAGTTGATTCTGTTCTCTCAGATTTCAGCTAGTTAGAGGAGTCCATTTAGTAGTCAGGGACTTGTCATTTTGAAACACCATTTCTCCCACACATAAAAGTGCTTTTTGGTCATGTCAGTAATTTTTTTTCAAGTGAATTCAAACCAACTTAGAGAACCATATGCATTATTGCCATGATTCACGTAACTGTAAAAGGTTAATTCTTTAATGTGGTTCATGAACAGCTTCTCGTTGATGCTCTTGGACAAGTTAGAATAATTAGAAGCAGTGAAGGTATTTTGTTCCCCATCAAAGCGCAGGCTCGCATGGCTTCCTGTCCTACTGGGCAAATTTTCTTTTTCTTCATACAGCATCTCGGTTCTTTCTCCATGATCTCGGATCTTAATGGGTAAAGCTCCACTCCTTTCTCTTTATTTTTTTTTAATATTTATTTTTATTGTTTTTGACAGAAAGACAGAGACAGAGAGAAGGGGAGGGCCCAGAGCAGTCTCCATAGTTGACAGCATTAGTTTTCCATATAGTTTCACTCCACAGGCGGGCACAGGGCTGCACAGGGCAGGAACTGGGCTGGGAGCCGCCCGCATAGGCCCCGGCAAGAACTGAACGGGGGGGGGGGGGGGGGGCACACCCCAGCTCAGCATGTGGGTCCGCCTGGGCCGGGCCCAGGATTCAATCCTCCAGCTCCGGAGCTGCAAAGCGAGCACTTAACCCGCTGAGCCATCCCAGCGTCCCCTCCACTCCTTTCTCACCTGCAGCAGGTGGAGTAAAGCCCGGCATGTGCTCTCGCGGGCCCTTCCTGGCTCCACAGAGCTGATTGCTCAGCTTTTAGGAATCTCGCAAGCTGGTTCTTAAACACGGCCGTCGCAAAAATTAAATGACTCAAATTTGGGAATAGCTCTATGGGAAGGGATCTTATCACAGAATAATACTAATTATAGTACTAAAATAAAGCAGAGGACATTTTCGAGGTGACGGACAGATTTATGGCATGGATGGTTTCATGGGTATCTGTACTTATCTCCAAATGTATCAAACTGCATATACTAATTACAGGCAGCTTTTTGCATATCAAAAAACCCACAAGTAAATAAATTATATGCTTAAAAAAGTAATAAATACAAAATCCCATCAGTTTCTAATTATTTTTCTGTGTTACTATTGCCTGTTGGTTTTTTTTTTAAGCTGGCACTGTTCCAGCTTTTGAAGCCAGACTGAGACTATTTTCCTCAAGTGCAGTAACCATCAGTGATTTCTTTTCTATGCTGCAGTAATCCCTTTTTCTTCTGATTTTTTAGGAGTACCATCCTTTACCCTCCATCTCATAGTATATATTTAAGAATAAAACCTTTAGCTTTAAATGAGTTAGAGGAAAAGGAAGAAAGTCAAGGATTCTGTTGGCAGGAATAAAACCAGATCTTTTCCTTTTTAGTTCAAGTCCTAGCTGGAGAGTCTGCATCTGAGGTCGTTAGAAGATGCTGAAACGGGTCAAGGGTAGGCAGTCAGGACACTCAGCTTACCTTGTGCCATGCTCATAAAGGGCTCATCTCATTGCAATAGGGAGACAGAAAACACAGAGCTATGGTTTTCAGGAATTCTCAAGACTCAGTGTCTCAGACCAAATGCACATTCGTTTTCTCATCCATCTGCTAAAGCGTCTCCTTTCCACCAGCACAGGCACACATGCACACGTGCCCACACGGACATGCACACGCGCACACACGTAACGTCAGTACACTCTGTTGAGCTTCCCTGGAAAGTCACTTAATGCATTTAGTCAGTGCCACGTATACTGGTTAATGGTATTAGCTTCGCTCAAAACTAACGATTATCGCAACAATTTAATTCATTCTGGGGAAAAAAAATGACAGCTCTTCCAACACTTTTAAATGTAATTCTATAGTCACCGCTGATGGGTCAAAGTTTAGATTTCAGCTTTGAGATTGCATGTCTTCTTCACCAGCCAGCTCCAAGTTCAAAAAATTAAGCAGGCTGCTTGGTGCATTTGTGCATTTATTATCACCACCTTGCCAACCTTCTTGGGTACTTCCTGACCCCCAGCCGGACCCCTGGAGAAGCTCTGTGTATTTGTCAATATTCTGGAGTTTTGAAATTCCCAAGTGTTCCCACCATTTGACCTGAAACTTCCTCTCTTCTCAGATTCCTGCCTCTAAACACGAAACACACACACCTTTACTTAAATTAGTCCATCTGTGAATTTTTAGGATCATTTGTTTCAGATCCAAACAGATTTTAAGTCTCATTGCTGAATTCTGACATATCTTTATCCAAATGCCAATGGTCTGAACTTTTAACTTTAGAGGTCCCTGGGCTCAGTATCAAATGCCCCACAGTTTCTGTATTTGGATATTTGTATTCCATTCACCTCTCCTTTCAGAACACAGCAGAAGTAGAGGAATAACAGTTTATTTGAATGTTGACCCTAAAATAGCCGTTAATTTGTGGCACTGATAAAAATCTAAAGCTATTCATCATCATTTAGCCATCGTTTATAGAGGGCTAATCAGTTATACTATTCACACTCACCTACCATTTTTCCTCCATGTTCAGATTTTATTTTGGCCAGATAAACTTTGCTATTGTTTATTAAATAATAAACATTAAAAAATAAAATTATTGTTACTGGGCATTCTGAATTGAAAAAAAAAGATGGTATGGCATGTTAGGTGTGGTGGTTCTGTCTTTGGTAAAAATAACAACACATGATAAAATTACTTAAAAATTTCTCTCATTTGCATTATTAGTGTGAGACAGGTACTATCATTCTTACAATGGATTCAGTGACTTGTCAGAAACAACAAAGTCCTAACTATATTCCTTAAAATTTAACAGCGTACATAGAGAATAAAATGAATTGCATTTAAAAAATTACATTCAAAGTTTTGCCTCCTGTCACATTTAAATAATGTTTTCATTGCATTATTCAGGTAAGTAACCAATGTTTCATTCATTTAACAAATATAACCAGGGCCGACATGTGACAGATATTAGAAAATATGCTATCAAGTTAGATAAGAAGCTACAAGGGAACTTTATTTTCATCCCACCTATTTAAATACTTGAATAGATCTCTCTAATCTTTTATGGTATCATTAGAAAACTATGCAAAATTATATACTAAAATTTGGTGAACTTGAATTATAAAGTAACTAAAAGTTTAACCATGTTGATAAATAATTTTTCTTCATGTCTCTTTAAGAATATGACATTTGAAATGGATTAACAAATGGTAAAAACACAAATCTGGAAGGAAGAGAGAAGCAGTTAAGAGATTCAAAACAAGAAACCATAGTTCTATGGGAAGTTTAGAACCAACTACTAAGTCTGGGATTCTGACTACCCAGTGGTCACCTCGTTACCCTTGCAGGTACTCCTAAAGGGACCTGAAAGTTTTCACTTTACTGGCTTGGTTACAGGGCCTCTGCAGGAACCCCAAAAACCACATTGGCTGCTTAGAGACTATGAGCTCCATTTTATGTACCTGGACTTTGTGTAAGAGCTGTTAAAGAACCTTCAACAGCCCGGAATAACTCATTGCCAGAGTGAGTCCCGTCTCTAAGAATCTTCCAAAAAATTTCATGCTCTGTTCTTTCTTAAACTAACACAGGAGGAAAATCCAGGGCATCCAGAGTGAACATCCCACAAAATAATTAAAAAGTAGTGTCATCTGATCACAAAAATTTTTTTTTAAGATTTATTTTATTGTTTTTGACAGAGACAGAGAGAGTTAGAGAGAAGAGAGAGGGCCCAGAGCAGTCCCCATAGCTGTACAACATCAGTTTTCAACATGGTTTTGTTCCACACAGGTGGGCAGGGGGACGTGCAGGGCAGGAACTGGTCTGGGGGCCTCGCCTATGGAAGGCACACCCCCTTGAGCCAGGTGCCAAACCAGTGGGCAAGAACCGAACTGGGGGACTTCCACATGGGAAGCACCCCTCAGTTCAGCATATGGGTCCACATAGGCAGGGGCCAAGGTTTGATCCTCGGTCCCCCAGGCTGCAAAGTGAGCATTCAACCTGCTGAGCCATCCTAGCTTCCCCCAATGACAAAAATTTTAAGGCAGTGTATGTCAAGCCTGCATTTTGTAAATGCCAGATATTGCTATTGAAATTACAAATGAATTATATTTAGGATATAGGGCTGAGATACATTAAAATTTTACTACTGATTAATCTCCAATGTAAAAAAAGACAAACATTTAAACACAAATATCCATTCATAATAATATTAATATAATTATATAGACAAATGCACAAATATTAGAGAGAAAAAAAGAGCAGCAATCTTTAATAAATTCAGTGACACAATTCTGAAATTATTCAATATTGTTCAATTCAAATTAGCATATTTTACAATAGCTAATACATGGAAAAGAAAAAACACGTAGCTGTAGATGGATAAATGGATAAAGAAGATATGAGACACACACATGCACAGCAATATCATTCATCCACGAAAAAGAAGAAAATCCTGCCATTTACAAAAACATGGGTAAACTTGGAGGGCATTATTATGCCAACTGAAGTAAGCCAGACAGAGAAAGACAAATAATGCATAATCTCACTTATATGTGGACTCTAAAAAAATTTTCTAAAACATTGAACTTGTAGAAACTGAGTAGAATGTGGTTACCAGGTGCTAGAAGGGTTGGGGGAATGGAGTGGGAGATGCTGATAAAGGTACAAGCCTTTAGTTATTAGATTAAGAAGGTCTAAGGATCTAATGTACAACATGGGTCTATAATTAATAATACTTTATTGCATACTTGAAAGTCACTAAAAGTAGGTAGGTCTTAGGCATTCTCATCACACACACAAACATACGCAAAACTCTGTGAGTTGTTGGATAGATGTGTCAATTAACCTGGTGGTGGTAATCATTTCTCACTGTATACAGACATCAAATCATCATGTTGGACACTTCAAAAATAAACAATTTTAGGGGATGCCAAGATGGCTCAGCAAGTTGAGTGTTTGTCTTGTAGACCAGGGGTCCGAGGATCAAATCCCAGTCCCAGCCCATGTGAACCCATGTGCTGAACTGGGGTGTTCCCCCAGTTTGGTTCTCACTGGGGCAAAACCCCAGCCTGGTTTCTGCCCTGCACATTCCTGGCCCACCTGTGGAATAAAATCAGATAGAAAAACTAATGATGCGCAACTGTGAAGATTGCTCTGGGCTCTCCCACTTCTCTCTGTTTCTCTTTTAAAAAGAATGAAAAATAAATCTATACACACACACACACACACAATTTTATTTGTCAATTATACTTCAATAAAGTTGGGGGAGGGGGAAGAAAAAACATTTCCAAGTGTAATTTTTACAAAAGATGACTTAGAGTATATATTCAAAAATAGCCTGTTTTATTTGAATAGGACTACTGGGACCATTTTCAATTCCTATCTTTTAAAGTACTAAAATTATAAGTATTATATTCCAAATGTAAAAATAATACTGTATTGTCAATACTTTATTAGTAACACAGATCTACAATTAACCTTGAAACTTTGCCTGCAATTTGTAAAAAGGACATCATTAATACATGGACTCAAACATTCAGTGTTTTATGATTTAAACTATAGGTATTCTTCTGTTTCTGGTAAAACAAAAAACCCAAAGTCACTCTGTTAGTGGGTGTGTATCTGTGACTGCTTCACACCTCATTTGACAGAAATATTATGAGGTCTGAATTGGTATTTGTGGACAACTCTGTATATTTTTCTCATGGCAAAGAGCCAACAATAATTTTACTTGTCCACCACTTTTCATGTAGAGCTGTCTTTGAAAAAATACTTGTCAAAATTACCTAAGTAGAGGCCTAATCTTAGATGATTGCCAACAAACAGATATTATAGACAAAACATGAGGAAGATGGAGAGACAGACTAAACCAGAACAAAAGAAATTGAATTTTAACACAATTCAGGCCAAAAATCAGTGAATGGTATATTAATAAAATATGAAAGTGCAAGGGAAAGCCAGCAGGAAAAGAGATGGGTCAGCCTTGATAAGAAATGGTTTTACAAGTAAGACATTTTTTAACTTGCATGTGCTCTCTAAAAGGGCAGTATCCAAATATATTGGTTTCAATTAGAGTGAATTTTCACTAGGTCTTCAAGAAGGGTCCTACCCAGAGTTCCTGACTTTAGCAGACCTTGATAAGGCATCTTAACAAAACTTCTTTTGTGACCTAGCCTCAGAGTTTGACTATAAGGGGTAGTCAAGAAATTCACAGAATGAAGAGGAAAAAGGGTAAAAAAAACTATTATTTTTTCTTTTCAATAAATTCACCCTTAACCCTAATACACTTTTCAGATCTTTCAATAAGTTTATTTTCACCCTTAAAAAAAAAAGGTTTTTCTCAAATTGCAGCTTTAAATCCTTTGTTGTCTGTAAATTTCTTCCCTTGAAGCCATTTTTTCATATTTGGGAACAAATAATAATCAGATGGAGCCAGGGCTGGGCTGTAAAGAGGGTGGTTTCACGTTCAAAAGCCACGGTTGTGAAGAGTAGCCAATGTAACACTGCTCTTGTGCATGGGTACATTGTCGTGTCAAAGCATCACCCTTTGGTCCATTTTTCTCATCTTTTCTCCTTCACAGATTCATTGAACTGTTCCAGCAGACTTGAACAGTACTCTCCAGTTATGCTGATGCCTCATCCTTATAATTGATCAGCAAGATATCCTCTGTATGCCCAAAAACAGTACCCATCACTTTTCTAGCCAATTGCGACACCTCAAACTTCTTAGTGGGTGGCTTGCCCTTTTCATGCCATTGCACAGACTCCTGCTTTGACTCAGGTTCACCATGATGAACCCAAGTTTCATCTCCAGTGACAATCCAGTTTAAAACTTCATCTTTGTTGCCTCCGCAGAGGTCCCAAAACTGTCATGACCACTTGAGCTGTTGTTTTTGAAGCGGCATGAACATTCTAGGTTCCCATCTTGCGCTGACTTTTGACATTCTTAGATGCTATGGACAATATTCAAAATGGAAGTGGGTCGTACTCCAACCATTTCTGCAAGCTGCCTTTGATTCAATCTGGCATCTTCCACTACAAGTTTTCAGTCTTTTTGACAATGTTTGAGGAAGTGGCCTCAAGAGGGTATCAGACAGAGATCATCTTCAAGTGACACTGCCTCACTTGGAAAGGCTGTGCCACTTGTAAGCCACGAATTTTCCAGAACAACAATCCCCACAAACCGCTAACATCTCTTCCTAAATAGTTTGAGGTGTTCTCCCTTGTTTTGTGAGAAAACTATTGATAGTGGAAAAATCCATTTTATTCATAATTGGGGTTTTCTTCATGTTTGATGGATATGCTTCTTCAGCAATAACTAAAAAAACATGGATGCAAGTAGGCTGAAATTTGGCACATATACTAATGATCAGTCACACAATCTAATTGTGTGCACTAGTATTCCTACCTCTCTGATAACCCCACATTCCATGAATTTCTTGACTACCTCATGTAACTTACTCAAAACATTTCTGTTTCTTCTTCACTTGGTCTATTTTCATTTGCTTATTCCTTCTATCCTGAGAGAGCTGACACTCTCAAGATGAATCTGTTCGGAATATCAAGCTAAGAGAATGGTTTTTATGTTTTGATATTTGAAAATTTCACAATAAATGCTAGAGTTTCCTAAACACATTGAAAGATACTAATTCAGGTTTCTAATAGATGCATAAAGTGATTGTTACACTGCCAATTTAGCCCTGAGGAATTCAAGTTTTCTCAAGTAAAAATTTGTTGTCCGGATTCGAGCTGAGTATTTCAAATGAGCTTCATTGACAGCTAAACCATATGACCAAATCACGTGTTCTCCTAAGATCCAAGACAAAATAATTTATTCTTTTTCACTTCCAAATCAGATTAAAACATGTTACAAATTTTTTTCTGGTAGATTTTCCCTTGGAATTGAAAGATTGACTATTTAGACATTGTCTGCTTTATATAAATTATACATCTTTAAGAAAGAAACAATTACTCATCAATCCGGTTATTTTTCTTCCTGGTTATCTAACTTGCTAGTTCTTATTCTCAGGTTGTTTTTATGCCTGCCCTTTAGATGTTGGCATTTTAAAGGAATGCATTCTCAGTTGATTTTCTTCACAGTTGCAAGAAGTGTAGAAATGTGAGAGACTTATGGAGAATTGTCTCCCCAAAACAGTAAATAACTTATTTGATTGTTATTCATTTAAATGTTCTTAATAGTACTTGATGTAGGTATATAAGGATACTGACATATATGAAAAAGCATAAAGAGAGAATTTTCTGGAATATAATCCTAATTTGCCTTATTTTCAAATTAGAACAGAATCCATACAATTCAAAGCAAAGAATCTCATGTGGAGCAATGCAAAATCTTCTAGCAGTGTTTTCTGAAGGACTCTATTCACACTCTTGCTAAGTGATTTAAGTTACCGAACATAAGAAAACACTAATAAAGTGTCTGAAATGATAAACAGTCACTACAAGTATATAGGCCAATATTCAGGACCTTTCAGTTTAGCAGTATGTTAGTGTAGACACGTCGATAAATATTTTAAGTCTGAAACTACTATAGTAATGTGATTAGATTAAGCTTTACAGACTTGTAATAGAAATTCTAACCCATGTTTCAAAACTGTTTCTAGCTGTTAAAATTACATTAACAACCTACGTCTTAAATTTATATACCATGTCTTCAATGGTTTTCATAATGCTCATTACACAGCATGCTTCCAATATACTTAGAGATATCAGCTCTATAAAATTAAAATTGTCATCTAATTATTACTGCATTATTTAGTAAATTTAGAACAGCTCTTTTGAGTAAGAATATATTAGCATTTATATTTCACCATACAGAGATGAATTACATTATAAGAGGAATGTTAGAAAATGTATTTCTGTTACAGAAGAGTGTTTTTATTAATTCATAAACTAAACACATACTTTGCAGCTTAAAAGTTGCATATGTGCAGTTGATAGTGTCAAAGTGGGACTAAGTCTCAGAAAGGTGTTAGAAGCTACAAAGTTATTAGAGTTAGAAAATGTTGTTAAATAAGGAGAAGACAGGGATGGATGGGGTGGATGACATGGCTTCAAACAGCAGATTCAATGACTCCAGTCCCCTGCAAGTTCTGTCATTAAGTTATAGGACAGTGTGGACCAACCAAAAGACCCACAGGCCAAATCCCGTCCATTGCCTGTTTTTGTAAATTAAGTTTTATTGGAACACAACCATGTTATTTTTGTAAGGCGCTTTCTCACTTCAGTGACAGAGTTAAGGTGGCTATAATAAAAGATCATAGAACCTGCTATCTGGCTTTTTACAGAAAAAGTTTGCGCACTTGCTGTAAGTAAAGAAAGGCAACTCCCAATGTTTTATAAAAGCCAAGACCAGTTAGTTGAGTTTCTAGACGATTAAAACAGAAAAGAAATTTGTTAATGGCTATAGAGTAGCTTACAGACCCATCAGGAAGGTTGGAGAGCTGATTTGGGCTGCCTGCCCCAGAACAGTATCTAAAATCACGTGGTTTAACTGGCCAAGTGATGATCCCACTGCCTTTGGTACCACTAAGCATTCAACGCTACCCCTTGCACTGCCAGAACCGTTAGCATTGGCCATCGGAGCTCAACGCCAATATCACTGCTTCTGTTCTGGCTCAGTCCACCTGTGACAACTGCCATTGCCAAAGACTGTCTGAGGCAGGTGAGTCTAAGGAAACTTAGTTCATGAGCTTGCCCCTCAACTGCAAGGAATTATTAGTAGTATCTGGCATTTTCAATTTCTCCCTGCCATAGATATAAGGAGAGTCATTTTCCACACAGAAGGAGGGGCTTCCTTCAAACATTGGGTGGCTTAAACTAATAACTTTAACTCTAATTTGGCTGACTAGACGTCCATTTTAAACAGAACAGAAAACAAAGGTACTGTTCCATTTCAAATGGTACACATGGTCAGCCTACCGACACCTTGAATTTAGCCCAGTGAGACTAGACTGACCATATGTACTGTTTGAAATGGGACAGTGCCATTGTTTTCTATTCTGTTTAAAAACAGGATGTTGGGTCAGCCTAACTCTAATGTCCACTTGAAACTGACTAGAAAGAATATAACATTGAATCAATACACAGATAATTTTCCTTGGATGATATCAGATGCAACAAAATAGGATTATTTAGGATGTGAATAACAGATTCAAAAGAACTACAAAGTTCAGATGGGTAAGATAATGAGATTGGCTATGCTAAATATAAAAATTGGGAATGCCAAACCAGAAAGCATATAGTCAATCTAAAGACAGTCAGTTGTAATTATTTTACACAAGATTTCTACGGAATTTTCTCCAAAGGAATCAACTCTTTAAAACATGGATAGAATCTGAAGTGTAAATCTGTAATAATTAAATCACATGACTTGTGGTAGCTTAAAACTTTGAATTTTTATTAACATGTCTGCATGGATACACTATTAAGTTGAAAGGTTGTTAATATTAGCCAACATTACTCATTATGAACATTTGCATTGGTTTGTTTATGTTCTTAAATTAGGAAGACCTATATTAAATGGGCCCTTATGAACTTGGATTGCTTCTGGAGAAGACAAAAATATAACTAGAATATACTATAGAGTTGCTGAAAGTTTATAAATGGGTTATGGGTTATGGGTTTGGTTAATGGTATTCTCAAACCATTAAATAAAAAGCAAAATTATGAAAGTTAAAACTTTAATATAATGATAATATTTCCATGATCTAAAATTAAATATTCTCAATGGCAGCTTTTGTAGATTTCCTTGTCTATGAAGCCAATAGCTAAAAAGCTAATAAATTTCTCCCACATTCTCTGGTTTCTACCTGATAATAATATACAAAGCTTCAATTATGAATTTGAAAGCAGACCGAAAATAAGCTAATCCGTTTCCTAATACAAAGTTACCATGTATTTAGGGGAATATCACAACCACCAAATCTGATCTAAATAATAAAATTAGTGGTAGAAGAAACATGTAAAGCTAGATAATCAATCGAATGTTAGAAGTCTCATACATCTCACAGTCACTGTAACTAGGATTAGGTGAGCTTGAAGTAGATTTAAAATGCTCAAGAATCCATTTTAAACAAAATCTGGAATTGGGCAAAGCCTAACTACACATGTAATTTTTAAAAATAAATTTCAATTTTTTCCAGGTTGATCACGAAATTCATCTAAATTCATAAAAATCTATCTACTTTCTTCAGTTAAGTTTTATTTTGAGTTTTGGTTGTTTGGTTTTGCAAATTACTGGAGAAAAAAGCCTCATGGAAAATAGGGAAAATAATCATACCGTGTAAATTCACTGAGTCTTTCCAAGATAAACTTTGGTCAATTAATAGTAAAGTGTATACATCTGGGTTTGCATGTTAGACACAAAAATTTAAAGTTTATGTTTTCTCAAGTAGCAGTTGGACATGAGATATTTTTCTTTACTGAATTAAAAACTGAACAGAAATCTTACATTGGGAGCTGGTAGCCTCAATATCAGTTGTTAATGTAGTCCATCTCCCACTGTTATATCCATTCCCAAACCATGTGATACTTAAAAGCGCTCATTGAAATTTGAATGAGGATCATATTTGGAATCTCAGAAGCCAGTGGCATGACGACAGACTGTAACATCATATGCCTCACTAATATCTATATAAAATATTCTCAAAATGACTCCATAAAGAAACAGTATGTACTGAGTTCTGGAGATGATTGTTCATCGACAAAGGTCTCTTCTTGTTCTCTTGTCTCTATTTTCTTCTTATTGATCCCGTAATTCTTATAATTTATATTTCTTATAATCAAGACATTACAAAAGCATTCACAATATTTAAAAAGATACTTCCACTTTATTTGTAATAATATAAAATTAGAGCCACAAAAATGTCTATTAAAAGGGGAATGACTAGGTAAATTAGGGATCACCATCACAGTGATCTACTAGGTAGTTCAATAACATAGCTTTAGATATATAAACCTAAAAGGTGTACATGATACATTACATTTAAGGTGAAACTTAAAAATCAATGTGCATAGAATGCATTTACTTCTTTAATGCTATATCCTTATATATGTATGCTTGCTTAAGTATAGAGAAAAAATATTAAGATTAAAGAGGACAAAGAAACTTTCACTTCAGAGCCTACATAAATTTTGAAAGGCTCTTAGTGATTTATACTTTCTATTATGTTTATTTTTCTTTATTTTTCAAGTAAAACATCCCACTATTAATTCAGTGGGTGTATGCAAATAACTTTGCCAACCACTGTGAAACCAAAAATCTACCAGGGAGTTTAAAATCTCAGCCTCAGGACTCCTTTGACCCCAAATCAAAAGAAAATGTGTTTCCTGTTCGGTTTCTAGTTTAATATATGGGGCCTTGTGATTAAAAATAAAATTCTACTTTAAAAAACAATAAATTACCCTTCCATCCCACGTCACTAAACAGTGTCCAATTCACTCTTGGCTAGACCTCTGATTTTCTTTATATATATATTTGAGTGCATATCCATTCTTTCCAATTTCTGTAGGTTTTTTCTTTAAAAAAAAAAAAGTGTTTCCTACAGTAAAGTAACAGTGATAACTTGGGGTGTTCTTCTATCTTGATGTTATGGCACTACTGTGAGGGTATGAAAGGTCTGCCCTCAGATTTCCTTCCAATAATGACATATTAAAAAGAAACCAGCTTCTTTACATTTTACTGTACTAGCAATGCTGACAGATTGATGTCATGACATGTAGCTGTTACGTACTTTTGAAGACAATCACATACTTTCCATGTTTCAGAAAATCAATTCTTCCAAACATTTTCAAATCTCTATTGAGGAGAACTACTGTGTTCTTAGCACCCAAATTCTATTTTGTTGACTACCTGTTATGCATAGAAATGGCACAGAAATATCATCTTTTATACCAAGTGTTCTAACAACTGGGGTGGAAAAATATGGTAACTTTAGTGTTAAACGACCCATACTTTCAATATTTTGACCCATTGTGACCATATTTTGGAGCTTGGGGTAGGTGTATGACTATGGAGCAATAGCTTTTTCTAGATAGTATTTAATTGGCTCTTAATAAGGATATGATGTGATATTTCATAAACAGACATAACCAATTGAGCATAATTATGCTATTTGTAATTTAGTTTAATAGTAAGCATCAAGACCTGTCACAAGTCACCACTCCTAACATAATGAGAATAATTTATATTCTATAAGACTTATTTGTGCAAAGGAAAATGCTCCAGAGTTTTCTAATGTCCACTGAAATATGCCTCAAACCTATTTGAGAATTTTATGAAAATATGAGTTAGGGCAAGATCAAACTCTTTGAGAACCGCTTTCTTTTCTTCAATTAGAAATAAAAATAACTCTTGATGACAAGGCTAAATGCAAATGATATATACTACTGGGGACTAATTCATAACAGTGATTTTTTTTTTCCCCTCCAACAGCCTTTAATAGTTGAAGAAATTAAAGCAAGTCATTGGGATAAAACTGATTGTCTCTCTAACAGGTTATTAATTATGTCTCCAACAAATCATTTCTTGAGTATCATTTTTATTACTATTTAACTCACCAGTGCTTTTCAGTACATATTTCTGGCTCTCTCTTTTGACAGATGGGAGTAAAACTGCTTTCCTACCTTATTGGAAGTTAAGTTTGCCTAAGTAACTTTTTGTGGCCAATGAAATCCCAGCAGACATTTTAAGAGCTGGTTAAAGTTTGTGACACACCTCTTCCCACTGTCCCTGTGCAGTTATGTCAGAATAAATGAAGCCTTGTTGATTACAACTCCCTGTTAGCCTACATTAGGTGGATAAAGTACATGAGAAACACACTTCTGCTGAGCTAATTTTTTTTAATTACCAAAGCAAAGTCTAGTCTATTCTGACTGATAATAACACCTAAATAAAGCACACTCTTTTCAATTCTAACACCTATATTCCTCATCCTTTCATTCTATTGCTAATTCCTTTTCATTAACATCTGCCTGGCTCACATCCACGAAGACAGCATCCTTTGTGAATTTATGAGTTTAAAACATCACTGGGAAATAGACAGCTTGTTTTTCTCCTAGGAGAATGAGGACAATGGGTGGTAAAACATACTTTAAAACTGTTCACTATGTAAAGTATTCTACCCTGAAGAAAACAGCCACCACATACTTTCATTTTATTCTCTCCTAAAATATAAACATAGTTCTAGCATCCCATCTCTTCCAATTTATGTTCACTAATACATTCCTGGCAACATTGCAAATTACAACTCCCATAATTCTTAAGAAGTCAACCTCTGGGCAAAATATTTAAGAAATCAGAAAAGATAAAACCTAGATTTTCCAAATGCCGTCTCTATCTTCATTATTTGCAAAGCAATCACCAACTTCCCTTAGACTTAAGACCATTAGAGTCAAATATTGAACAAACTGCCAAAGTATTTTTTTTCCCAAAGTATTTTGCTGTCAGCTTAGAGAAAAATAATAAAACATTGAAGGAAAATACCTTATATAGCCACAGGCAGGTCGATACTGGTTAATGTTTTATGGACCAAAGAGAAAGCTTACAAGAAGCCAGAAAACCTGTGTTATATCCTATATTACTATACCATTTTCCTTTCCCAAGAAACTTCCTCATTGCTGTGGATTAAAATTACATTTTGAACTTTTCAGAACCCTTTCTACATTTCATGTGCAAAAAGTTATTATTCGGGGAAAGCTGGGATGGCTCAGCGGGTTAAGCGCTCGCTTTGA
Organism: Craseonycteris thonglongyai; assembly: GCA_004027555.1. Taxonomy (NCBI): domain Eukaryota; kingdom Metazoa; phylum Chordata; class Mammalia; order Chiroptera; family Craseonycteridae; genus Craseonycteris; species Craseonycteris thonglongyai. The sequence goes on from PVKE010003870.1 coordinate 44,378, forward strand.
AGCCCCGGGGACCGAGGACCGAGTCCCGGCCCCGGCCCATGCGGACCCACATGCCCTGCGCAGCCCTGTGCCCACCTGTGGAGTGAAACTATATGGAACACTAGTGTCAACTATGGAGACTGCTCTGGGCCCTCCCCCTTCTCTCTGTCTCTCTCTGTCTCTGTTTCTGTCTGTCAAAAATCAATGAAATAAATCTTTAAAAAAAAAAAAAAAGTTATTATTCGTAAGCCAGCTTTTATTTTATTTTTTATTAAATGTATTTGGGTGATATTGCTTAAGAAGATTATATGAATTGCAAGTGTATAATTCTATATAATACATCACCTATATATTGCATTGTGTGCTCACCACCCCAAACGTATTCTCCTCCTATCACCATATAATCGACCCCCTTTAACCTCTTCAACATTTTCCCACCACCTACTTCCAGTAAGGGGCTAATGTTCAAAATATATGAAGAACTCATACAACTCAACAACAAAACAATGAGATCCCATTTAAAAAAATGGGCAGAGAACCCGAACAGACACTTCTCCCAAGAAGACATACAAATGACCAACAGATATATATTTTTAAAATGCTAAATTTCACTAGCAATTAAGAAAATACCAATAAAAACCACAATGACATATCACCTCACACCTGCTAGAATGGCTATAATCAACAGGACAAGGACTAACAAGTGCTGGAGAGACTGTGGAGAAAAAGGAACCCTCATACACTGCTGGTGGGAATAAAGCTGGTACAACCACTATGGAAACAGCATGGAGATTCCTCAAAAAATTAAGAATAGTATTACCATATTACCCAGCAATACCCTTCTGAGAATCTACCTCCAAAATTTAAAAACATTTATTTTTGAAAATATACCGTATTTTCCGGCATATAAGATGACCGGGCGTATAAGACGACCCCCTAATTTTACAGTTAAAACATAGGTTTAGGCCTATATTCGCTGTATAAGACTACCCCCCACTTCCGAGGCTGTAGTCTTATACAGTGAATATAGGCCTAAACCTATGTTTTAACTGTAAAATTAGGGGGTCGTCTTATATGCCCGGTCGTCTTATACGCTGGAAAATACAGTATGTACCCCTATGTTCACTGCAGCATTATTCATGGTGGTCAAGATATGAAAACGTAAGCCAGCTTTTAAAAATGCAATTAATTCCGATATAGTACATATACTTGATTCTAATTATTGTATCTTCACCTAATAAGTCACCAATTCCTCTACAATACACAACAGATATTTTTGAAAATAAAAGAGACCATATATTCCAATAATTAATTTTTCAAAAATTGTATTCATGCTTCTTTGAGTCTTCGTTCCCTTTCCTCTTCCAACATCATGAACCCTGATGACTGATAAATCTGATAATATTTGGGAACAGTTTTGGCAGGAATAAATATTTTTCTTAAATCTATTTTAAAGTGCAGTTATACAATGTGGACTACCCCACTTGTAATTTTGAATTACTTAATGTGCTGGTAAATAAGTAGTATGTTCTTTTGCAGGCTGATTTATGAGAACCAAGCAGAAAAATGCAATAGTGAACAATTCAAAATGGATTGGTTAATTTAAATTATAAATGCTGGGCAAAGCTTTTCTCAACTTTTATTGTTAATATAATTCCTCACATGTTAAGAGAGTAAAAGTCAATTGATTTGATGTAATAAAAAAATGGAGAAGGGGGCATAGATAGGTCTTTAAAAACTTGGAAACTCTTAGGTTCACATTCTGCTCTTTAGTAACAAGAGAAATTAGGAGGTAGGCAACTCATTAGAAATCTAAAAGACCTTGAAGAAACAATGAAATTTAAATGGTCAAGTCATCTTTAGCAGATAATAGACTGAATTACTCAATAAGCTTATCTGAGACATATGTCCTAACTACATGATAATAACATAGTTGTGATGGCAATTTCAACAATAGTTCCTATTCCAACAGAAATTTTTATTGAAAATGATAACAAAAGAAAAAGGACTCAAAGGCATTCATCACTTCCCAGTCTCTAGAGAAATAAAAAATAACTTGACAAACAGAATCTTGCATCACTTTTAAATATGATTATGGAAATAAGTAAAGCCGGTAACATTAAAGCCCCACAGGATGGTATTTCTTAGCTTTCTCCCTCAGCTTCCTTCCATATGTCCCCCAGAAGCAATACCTAGTTTCGTCCAAGGCACTGTATCTGTAAAGTCCATATTTCCCACAATCTCTAATTATTGCTACTAATTAAAACATATCTTTCAAATGTGGACATTCCCTACTGTGAACCTCTAGACGTTGGAAGTAATGTACCCTTGTTTTCACCCTCCTATCCCTGTAATTTCTACCAGGTTGTATCTAGAAACTGAAACATTTTCATCAGAAAGCTATTTCATTCTCTTTTTGTGGATTCTATGTTGCCAAAAGCTCTCTTGGTGCTAGCACACTTTCTTCTTAACCAGAGCAGGACATACATTAAACATAGAGTCACATATGCTGCATTCTCCCCTCAAACACTGTCATTTAATCTCTACTAACATTGAGTTGAACTGAATTTCAATGCAGCTTGGCTAGTTAAAACCAAATAGAAGACAGTGAAAGGATCATTTGATGACGGGTATGACAAAACAATTGCCTGTTATTTGAAAATGGATATAGTTAGTTTTACTGCATTAAGACCACAAAATAAAGCAACATGTCAAGAAATCAGTAATGAAAGATCTTAAAATAAGCTGCATTCCTTATTGTTGAACATCATCCAAAATACCCTCCTCCATTTCTCCTTCCCTTCCTCACACGTGCTTTGATAGCTCATCTATGTGGAATGAGTCAAAAAGAGAATGTGAATCTGAGAAGAAATAATATATATTTCTCTCTGAGCTTAATCTGTATTAAGATTTTATTTTATTTTATTTTTTATTGTCCCTAAGACAGGGACATACAATGTTTGGTCCCTTCCAATCTTTATTCAAGGTTCTTCAGCAATTGATATGTAGGTAATCTGCACATAACTGTCCAAATCAGTTCCTGATAGATACAAATAATCTTTGGTATATGATACTAAGAAAAAACCCATTAATATATAAGTTGTTGAATTTCCTGTGCAAATTTACAGAGAAATCAAGCAAAGGATGACAGTCCTTGGATTTACTTTTTGTAAAAATAATCCATTGTGGCTCACTTTCCTTCTGTTAGGAAATAATGTCAACCTTAGACTCTGAAATAATTTTTACAAGCAGAAGTAAATCACTCACCCTTTTCCATAAACATTATATTCCTCATAGGCTTAATGTTTGCTTATTCTTAAGAGTGTAAAAAATAGTTATATTAGTAGAGACTTGCCTTCCACAGACTTTTAAAATTTTTTAGTCTTTATTAAAGTATAATTTATGCACCATAAAATTCTCCAGTTGCAAGTCTAACACTTGGTGACTTTTATTAAATTTAAATAAATGTGCAACCACCACCATAATAGGATTTTAGAACATTTCCACCTGTGCAAAGGGTTCCCTTGTGCCCATTTGCAGTCACCTCTGCTCTCGCTACCAGCCCCAGGCCACTGCTGATCTAATTTCTGTCTCTATAAACTTCGTTTTTCTAGAAATTTTATATAAACAGAAACCTACAATATGTTTTTCTTTGTGTCTGGCTTCTTTCACTTAGCATAATGTTTCTGTGTTGCATTCATGCTGTTGCACGTATCAGTATTCCATTACACGAATACACTACATTTTGTGTATTCATTCACTAGTTGATAGACATCAAGATTGGTTTCATGTTTGGGCTATTATAAATAATGTTGCCAGAAATATCTGCATACAAGCCCTTGTAAGAACCTTTGTTCTCATTTCTCACAGGTAGACAATTAGAAGAGGAATGCTGGGTTGTTTGGTAAGTACATGTTTAACTTTTGAAGAAACTGCCCAAGTATTTTCCAAAGTGGTTGTACCATTTTCCTTCCTACCAGTGGGAAGGTATGAGGTTTCTAGTTTCTTCACATTCTCACCAACACTGGGTATTTTCAATATGAACTATAGCCATTCTAGTATATGTAAAGTGGCATCTTGTTGTAGTTTTAACTTGCATTGCTCTAGTGACTAGTGATATTCAGCATTCTCTCAGGTGGTTATTAGCCTTTTTTGTATCTTTTTTGGCAAACTGTCTCTTTAAAATATATTGACCATTTTTTAATTATCTTTTTGAGTTGCAAAAATTTGTCTACATTCAGGGTATGTCCTTTATCAGACATTTAATATACAAATACTTCATCTAAGTGTAAGATTTGTCTTTTCATTTTCTTAATTATCACTTTTGAAGATCAAAATTTTTTATTTTGATGGAGTTTATTCACTTTTTTCTTTTATGTAATATTTTTTGGGTGCCAAACCAAAATTCACCCAATTTTCTGTTTGTTTTTTTTCTTTTTTACTGTTTTAGCTCTTACTTTTAGGTTTATAATCCAATTAAAATTAATGTTTATGTATGGTGTAAGATAAGAGTCTAAATAAAAAATTTTTTGCATGTGAATATTCAATTGTCTCAACACGATTTATTAAAAGACTAACATTTTGCTATTGGATTTTCTTTGCCCTTATGTCAAAGGAATCAATAAATATAAGGGCATATTTTGACTTCTCTCTTCACACATGCTTTTAATTAGAATGTTTCCAAATCATTGGGAATAGATAGAAGAGACACAGAAACATGGTGAATTGATTATGGATTCCTAGTATAGACAGCTTTCAAATTACCATTTCACCACTGCTCATATCAATTCTTTTTTCTTTTTGGATGCATTTTTTCCCCCTTTCTCATCTATCTACCTTATTTAATCGCAGTTCTCCATCATTGGAAAAATATGACAGTATGTTAAAAAAGAGGGAGCTGGAGAAGCAATTTTGGCAGAAAGGAAAGCTGTGGGCCAGAAAAGTCAAGAGCCATTAGACGTGGAGAGTCCCAGGTGGTGTGGTACACAGCGTTGCCTCAGAGTCCTTGCCCTTGTAGTAACTTCTCACTGACAAGGGTCACTTTTATGTGATCTATTTGTGTGTTCGTAAATGACTGGTAACATCAACACGGGACCTGTGGTTTTTCTCACAACAGAAACAGGAATAAGGTTTTGGTTCTCATTCATTCATGCCTATTGTCTTCATTGTTTTCTTATAGTACTGTCTCATGGTGTTTCTCCTGTAGCAATCACAAAACACAGTATCCTAGAAGGCTTTTGTATTTTTAAACCAAACACTGGCATACACAGCGTGAGCTAAAACATCTCAAAGTTGCCTTTAAATTAAGTCAGTTTACTGTTGTAACATATGCATCAATGTGCTTCATAAATATGCCTGTTAACTGGTTCAGGAAAGCCTTTAATAATTGCAAATTAAATTGAGGCAGACAGATAGGTAAACGTATGTACTTGAAATGTACTTCCTATTGCACTGAAGTAGGCCTTATTTGGGGGCATGAATATAATAAATTTGAGGACATTTGAAGTGATTTCTCCCCTGATCACTGATCATATGCTTTCAGTTAGCCTTGGTGACTGAAATAAGCATCGTCCTTAATCCTGACCCTCAATATGTTAACTCAAAATGGAGTTTTTACTAATCCCCCCCCCCACACACACACACATTGGTGCTATCAGCAGGCTATCACTTTAGGAAGTAAACCAACGTCTTCAGTACAGTGCTTTTTATTTTCTCAGGATCCTAACAATGATCTCACGTGGCAGCAAAGTCATTATGGCTGTGATCTGATTTCATCAATATTGCTCTATCTTGTACTTAATGTTGTTTTTATAGTTCACATTTATAAAACAAGTTTTCTTAAGAATCTTAGTACCTATAAATCTTTATTATTTAAGTTTTAACTGTAAGAGTGACTATGTTTTAAGGTTTTTATTCTGGCAATTTAAAATTTCTCTATGAAAAGACTTATCTTAGTCCACATGGTTATGACTTGTGTGTTTACATTTACATAATTGCTCTGAAGGATTTAAACATGTGCCACTGGAATTCATTTACTGCTGTGGTTTTTATATTCTTTATGTCATCTAAGCTGAACATGTAACCAGCACAGCATTCATTTATATTAGTGTCAGGATATTGGCAATATCTGGCCAAACGTTGCATGCTCATAAGTGGAAGTTAGAGAAAGCAAATGAAGGCTGGAGAGGGGGAAGAAAGGTAAAACGACATTAATCTAACACACTTAACCAAATCACGATGCTTTTCTAACTGATAAAAAGGCCAACAGCATTTACAGCACCTCCAGTTGCAAAAAAATAAAATAAATAAATCTTAACAAATTCCTGATGGCTTGTGTTATTTTTAGTCCACAAACCAGATGGAGCAATTAAATTGGGAGTCATAAATAATTTTCCAGAGAATGAAGACACATGATGCTCGATTTCAGGATATTCTGATGTCAATAGGTCAGAGCCAAATAAGAAGCACAAAGGAGACACTGGCCAGAGCCGGAGTGTCTGAAAGACTGGCTCTCTGAACCCTTGCTTGAAAGCATGCTAAACTGGTCATGCCCTATCCTATGTGCTAAAGCTGGGGTGATGCAACACCTCTAGAGCATCTCACGGAGCATTGTATCATGTAGCACTAATGTTTCTGGAATCTCTGTAAACATTTCTTTCCCCTTTAACGTTCCCAACTCCAAACCAGGGCTAGATTCTATTTCAGTCTGAGTATTGGGCTGAGGGGGACTCAGAGCCACAGTGGGAAACTGTTTCTGGCTTGCCTTGGAAATCAAAGGGTGACTCTTGATTTTAACCAGGATTCTCCAGGGTCTTTTTGGAAAAGCCATGAGTTGTTGCAACATGAGGGATGTTATTACATTTGTTTTCTCCACCACTATATGACCTACGCCTGGCATAGAACCTGTCCCGTAGTAAACACATAAGAAATGATTGTGAATGAAAGATTGAGCAGGCTGACTGGACTCCTTGTCCATTCAAAATAACCTTTCCAATTTATATAATACATAGTTTAGTCGAGTGCATAAAAACTGAAAAACTGATGATAAATGTTGGTGATAATGAGAAGTAGACAGACTTCCTGCCATTATAGGATTATTGATGTAAGTAGAGGTAAGAATTATGTTACCATTCAAATGATATCCCAATTTTCAAAATGAATTTAGGGTTCCTTAAAACAACCTTATAGGCTGGACAGCTGCCTTTGAGGTGGGAACTAATCCTAAATATAGCCATATGGACATACAGTATAATTGGGTCTCTCCTTCTTATTAGCAACAGAGTCTGGCTGGAAGTTAAGTACTGTCCAAGCAGAAAAATGTTTTGATACAGATGGAGTCTCACAGACATCCTGAGATTTACCCTAGATAGCTAAAAACCAGACAAATATTCTCAATTTTCCTATGATTACTACTTTTTTTTCTCTTCTTTTTTTTTTTTTTTTGGCAAATCTTAGAATAATGTCACAATTGAGTAAAAGCAGCCCAGTGAGAATGCTGGTTTATGTTTCTAACACTTCAGTCCTAATACAAAGAACAAAGTCTGTTTTCCTCAAGTAAAGAGCGACTGCTCTATTAAACTACACTGATATATAATATAGACTAAGTAGAAACAGAAACATTTAACAGGATTTTTATATTCCAAATCTACTTGGAACTGCAGATAATCCTCTTCAAGCTAGCTGTCAAATTGACATATATATACACACACATATTATAACAAAGACCATTAAGAGATAACTGGGATCATGGCTGATAAAAGTAGACTTGGACATAACTTCTAGAGTTCTAGAGATAAAGCAAAATATACAGAACTTCCAAGACTACAGAAGATGACTGCACAATCAATTATTTTATTATAATATGCTATAGCCTAATGGAATCAAGTATTAATAATTATTAACAAATTCTATGTTAAGCATTAAACCTGTCTAATACAAAGGCTATCCAGAAACAAAACAAAACAAAAGAAACAGCCATAAATGCCTCTATTTTTCATGTTACCTAGCTGGATACTTTCTGTATAGCCATCCTAGCTCAAGTATTATTTGAATTGAACTAAATCAATGTAATCAAAGAGAATAAAATTAATATGTGTAATAAAAATTAATTGTTCCAAGTTTATAATTAGCTCTGCATCATATTTTGAAGTATGCTATGTTTTAAGTGGCAATAAAGCTATTCCAATATCCTATATAAAATACTCCATATACATAAAAAATCAAAATGTCAAGTAGTATAAAATATATGTACACATATCTCTATGCATCATGTATACATACTATTTGAAAGCATGATAAGTCATTTATAATAAAAATCTATAATATTTTTGACACCATAAACTTTCCAAAGCATATTTTATTCTACATGGCCAGTCAACTAAACATCCATGACCTGTGAAATCGCTACAGATTCTGTAAAAGGTTTTAGTAGTAGATTGCAAGATCATTCTAATAGACATACGCAGAATATATAAAATATATATAGTGTCTAAACACAGATATGCTATCTAAAGAAAGGCAAAGACTTCTCTGCATTACATCGTTAGGAATGGCCTTATGAAGTGAAGTTTTTAAATCATTTTAAAAAATTTATACATGCCATTTCATTTATGGACAGAATTTCCTATGTATTAAGTTTTCTGCACAGAATTTCTTGAAACTATATAATTCGTGGTACCCTTTAAGGAAATATTAATTAAAGTCATTCTTCCTTTACTTGTACAGTGAAATCTATGCAACAATATGAGTTTTGTATTTTGTCTTAGCTTGCAAGAAGTGTACAATTAAGGGAGAAATGCAAGCAAGATGGCAGGGGAGATAAATGCTGGGTTTGCCTCATTCTGTGAACACATCAAAATTACAAGCAAATTATAGAACAATCAACCTGGAGAAGCATCTAAAGTGTAGCTGAACATAAGTTTTATAACTAAGAACATAAATGAGAAGACACGTCAAGGCTGGTAGGAAAGACAGAAACCTGAAACAGGCCAGCCCCATACCTCAGAGTGGTGGCTGAAAATCAAGGGGGATAGCTTAGCTCTGGAGAGCTTTCAGGGAGGAGCCAGGCTCCCCAGTGCAGAGCACTGGTGCTGAGAAGAGGAACCCCACAACGACTGGCCATACAAAACAGTGGGGCTTCCGACCTTCCGGGTGGAATGAAAGGCTTTGGAAAACCCAGATGTCCTCTTACAGGGCCCGTGCACAGCCTTACTTGCAGACATTTGCCCTGGATTCTGGCAGAGGGATGGTGACTTGGGGGGTGTCAGAAGCATACAGGGGGCAGACTGAGGTGTGTAACTTTAGGTGAGAACTGGAAGGGCAGCTGCCATTTTCCCTGAGTGGGGTTCTCTGGTGCAGCCAGCAGGTAGGCACCATCTTTCTGTGTTGATTCCGCCCCCACAGGCCCAAATCTGAATCTGATTGGCTTGGCGAGCTCTGCTGGTACCGCCCCACCCATCTCCCCCAACGCAGGAGGCACTTTCTTGGAAAACTGTTGCCATCTTTCTTTGAACACTATCAGGGTCTGCAGGCCCAGGCAGCTGGCAACTGGCAGTTGGCATTAGTGTGCTCTGAGAGTTTTGCAGAGTAGCTCCAGGCTCAGCACTGGCACCAAATCAGAATCTACATTAACCTGGTCAGCACAACACTTCCAACTCTAGTGACTTCCTGAGACCCCTCCTCACCCCATTCATATCTGGTTCAAGGCTCTATCAGCACCCGAACCTTTCAGGAGTCAGCGGCTGGCAGGAGGCCTTGGAGTGTCCAGGCTTTTTGTGGAGATACCCCAGACCTGGTATTGGTTGCAGCTGCCCTGGATTCACAGTGTAGCCTCTCCGATGTGCCTCCAGGTGAAGCACAGGCAGTGCCCAACTCTGGAGCACTTTGTAGCTCCTGCTAGGTAATTTCCAGCCAGTCATAGGCGGTCGGTGAGCTGGGCCTGAGCCAGAGCCCCCTCCCCCGCCAAACCAACATTTTTTGGATGTTCGCTTCCGACCACAGCAGAGCACCGCCCAATTAGCCCCACAAGTGGCACACTCAAAGGGCGGTCTCAACAGGCACCAGAGCCAGCTGGGTGAGTCCCATTCCACGTGGTAAGCCCCTGGCACAACAGCCTATAAGCTGTGGACATGACCCAGTTCCCCAGCCGGTCAGCCCACCCACAGATGTGCCAAGGGCAATCAAGGCTCACCTGTGACAGGAAGGCGCACACAACCCACACAAGGGACACTTCTGGAGCACCCAGGGCAGGTGACCATGGACTGTGCCAGGGTCCCACATAAGGCCACTTGGCAAGACTGGGATATGTAGCAGACCTACCTAATGCATAGGAAACTACAGACAGCCAAAATGAGGAAGCAAAGAAATGTCCCAAATGAAAGGGCAGAAACTCCAGAAAAAGAGCTAAACAAAATGGAGGCAAACAGAATCCAAACAATGGTTGTAAGGACGCTCAGGAAACTTAGTGAGAACTTCAACAAAGAGATAGCAGGTATCAAAAAGGACACAGAAACTATAAAATAACTGGTATGTATATGAAGAAACCCCAAACACGACTTTAAGGGGTTACAGGCATCCATATGTTCATGACAGCATTGTTTACAATGACCAATGATGTGAAGGCAGACTGGGTGTCCGTCACTGGAAGAATGGATAAAGAAGAGGTAGTGTATATATACAGCGGAACATTGCTCAGCCGTGGAAGGGAATGGATTCTTAACCATCCGCAGTGACATGCATAGACCTGGAGGGTGTGGTGCTGAGTCGAGTGTGTCAGACAGAAGAAGGCAGATGCAATGTGCTTTCACTTATAGGTGAAATCTAAAGAACAAAATAAACAAACGAACAAAATAGAAACAAACTCATCGATGCAGAGACCATATTGATGGCTGCCAGATGGGAGGAGGGTTGGGGGTGTGGGTGAAAAAGTGTAAGGGATTAAGAAGTACGAATTGGCTGTTACACAGTAGTTATGGGGCTGTAGGGTGTAGCATAAGGAATATAGTCAATAATATTGTAATAACTATGTATGGTGTCCGTGAGTACTAGATTTATCAGAGTGATTCACAGGAGAGGGTTGGGGACAAGGTGCAAAAGGTGAAGAGGTTAAGAAGTACAAATTGATAGTTACAAAATAATCATGGGGATGTAAACTAAAGCATAAAATCTATAGTCGATAATATTATAATAACTAGGTATAAATGTTTAACCACTACGCTGTACACATGAAATTAATATAACAGAATATTAAATGTCAACTGCAATTGAAAACATTAAAAGGGGGGAAATGGGTGGAAGGCATTAAGAAGTCCAAATTCCAAGGTATAAAGCAAATATGTTATGGAGCTGTGATGTACAGCATAGGATTTATGGCCAGTAATATTGTGATAGAATCGTATGGTGTCAGATGTTTCCTAGACTCGTGGTGATCACTTTAGGGACATAAATGTTGAATAACTATTATGTACACCTGAAACTAATAAAATGTAGTATGTTACTTATATTTTTAGAAAATACATTAAAGAAAAAAGTTTATACTTAAATTTTATATATACTTGCAATAGTGTTCTTTATATTTTTAGTGGAAAAAAGGAAAAATTAATTGTGTTTCTTTTTTATACCGGTATGTATTCCATTTTATTATATCTCTAAGTTTAATATAAACTGATTAAAATAATTTTTGAATAGCAAAATGTGTACATCGATAAATATGTGCCTGATGTATCAGCCTATATAAGAGAAGGAAAGTTATTCACTGTTCTAGCAATGGTCACATACTGCGTTTATCTTTTCTGGTGGTGGCAATACTATTCAGCCGAAACATTTAAAACGTATAGCCCTGTCTCCTGACACATCTGCCAAATACCTTGCCTGAGTTATGAGGGAGCTGGAGACCACAGAACAGAATGAAGGAACCAGAAGTGCCTATGAGAGATGAAACTTTGAATGTAGAATGTGTTATCCAGTGTTCTAATAGATGGATCTCAACAAATCAGTGAGATGGGGCGCTATGATTTACAGACGACTAGGAGAGTAATTGTATTTTATGCTCGAGTGTCTGGTTTTTGGAAACTTTTTTTATCCAAATGAAACAAAAATGGCATGAATAACAGTTCATAGATACTGTCGAAGTTCTTATAAAAATGCTTCAACCAGGGTTTTGAAGAACTGAAAGAGTTTTGACATTTCTTTTTGTTACAAAGCAGTTGAAACTTTGTATTTCCGAATTCTTCACAGTTCATATCAAAGAGTCATGAGTAAAATCACTCAGTGGGTCATCTTAGCCTTTGGTTATTTGTATTTACTTTCAATATGGAAACACGATTGTCCAGTAAATAAATCAGTAGTGAATGCCATTGTACTCCAAGAAAAATGACAGCCTGAACAATTCTATTGTGTCATTGATGCACAGAGAGCCATTATTTAGAATATGATCCAGAAAAAAAAAATTAGATGAGCTGGATGTCTTCATGAACAAAATGAAGAGGCATATTTGTGTACAAAGAAAATGAGAAACAATTGTTATCAAGAAATCCAAATGAGGGTATATGTCCATTAAAAAAAGAAAAATACATTTTTGTCTACAGCCAGATTTCACCAGCAGCTGCCATCAGATAACTGTCCTTGTGACTAGACACTCATATAAGAGAACCCAAGTCCAAGTATTCATATCTATCTACTCAGACATAAGAAGGTGAAATAAAAGGAGCAAACAGCTGAAGTGGCAAGTTTCTACCAGAACAAAGCTTACTCCATGCAAACTTATTTGTTGAAAAAGAGGAAACTCCCCAAATTATAAATCACGTCACTGCAAACTTAATTTACATGCTGCAATATTCACTACCACCAGGTATTTTTCTTATTTCATTTATGTTTTTCTACTGTGCAAAACTCAATCTAGGGGAAGCCTGGATGGCTGAGGATTAAGCGCTCGCTCTGCAGCCCCAAGGACTGAGGATGAAATCCCGGCCCCGGCTTGTGCAGACCCATATGCTGAACTGGGGTGAGCTTCCCATGAGGGAGACCCCAGCCCAGTTCCTGCCCTGTGCAGCCCCCGCCCACCTGTGTGGGACAAAACCATGTCGAAAGCTGATGATATAAAACTATGGAGACTGTTCTGGGCCCTCCCCCTTCTCTCTCTCTCTCTCTCTCTCTCTCTCTCTCTCTCTCTCTCTCAAAAACAATAAAATAAATCTTAAAAAAAAAACCTCAGTCTAGGTACTTTTATAAGCACTTTGTTTTCAAAGAGAAATAAATACTTTAAAATAGATAGACATTTATGCCACTGAGTTAAAATTTATAGTATTTGTAAACAGAGTATGAACTGAAATTCCATGGTGGTTTTCCTCTTTGTATTCCAGTAAAGAAAACATTTTAAACACCTTTTACAATAATTACAATTGAAAACACATTACACATAGATTTCCATTTGTACTCATAGTCTGTATGTATCTTTTTCTTTGTAAGGCTTCATGCAGTTTCAGAAAGACATACAAACCAATACTGACAAAGCTGTTTTAATGTTCAAAATCATATTGAGAACATGAGAAAACTCTGGAAAGAAGAGCTGAGAGGCAATGTGTGACGCTGCTCTGAAATCATCCAGAATGAACCATGACAAATGCCTCTAACCGTGCAGCAGAAAACAAACAAACAAAAACCGAAGACATTCATGTGGTGAGTGTAGGTCACATTGCTTTCTGACTGGAAGGCTTTTTAAAGTAAACACATTAACCTTCATGGCATTTTATCAGTAAAATAAGCAGCTTGATTTTCTAAGTTGTGAATTCCCATCAGGTTATGAAGCTTAGATGATTGCCTTCCTTGACAGAAGGCATCGAACTCTTATTAAACTATGAAACAAATATTTTGATAAAATAATAAACAACTTACCTTACACGTACACATTGGTTAATACTTTCCTACAGTTAAATCTGTCATTTGACTAGTGACTAATATAGAAAATATTTTATAAACAAATAAGACCCTGCTTCTTTATCCTGTATTTATACCATATTCTTCTTGATAAGGTATATGCTAGCAAAGATAAAGTTTGTCTGATTGTCTTGATTAATGAGAAAAATAGACAAGAGAAATGCTGGAACTATGGGCATTTTTCTATTAGAGTTGGTAAAAGAAAGTTCTTTAGGGGATGCTGGGATAGCTCAGTGGTTGAGCACTTGCCTGACAATCGTGAGGCCCATACAAACCCATGTGCTGAACTCTGGTGTAACTGGTAACCGCCAGGATGGCTCGGTGGTAAAGGTCCTCACCTCCCATGCGGGAGGCCCCTGGTTCGGTTCCTGCCCCACACAGCCCCGCATCCACCTGTGTGGAATGAAACCATGTCACAACTGAGGATGTACAACTATGGAGACTGCTCTGGGTCCTCCCCTCTTCTCTCTCTCTCTCTTTCTCTTTCATCTTCTCTCAAACAATAAAGTTAAATTTTTTTTTTAAGTTTTTAAACAGTGAATAGATGCACGTATGATATGCTAAGGGACTGGCTTTTTTTTTTTTTTTTTTTCAGTATTGCAGAGGAGAGGTTGAATATGAAGACTTGAAAATGGTGTTTGGTGTCCTGTTACTAAAAGGAAAGTGGCTGTTAATGTTATCCCACTTCGTTCCCACTGAAGCAGTATCTACAGTAGAGAAATTAAATGGGTTTATGCTCTCTATCTTTGAAGAAGTTACAAATGATGTCAGCATCATATGGGCGTCTCCTTTCATAAGATATAATATTGGTAGCATTTTTCTATAGCAGACCATTTTGGAATCAAGCACTTGTATGTAACCTTCAAATCTCAATTAAAATAAATATCCAGACATTGAAGTAATTTCTTTTTTTTCTTGAAACAGAAGTAGATAGAGAAGTACTTTACCTGTTTGCCAGTCAGTTCAGTAACTTCTTAACAAGGGTTTACTTCAAAAAAACTTTTCATGAGCTAAAAGATGAGCTAAAAGTTTCTGTGGATAGTCTCCAGTTATTTGAAATATTACAACCAATTTAATACACGTTTCGAAATAATCCTTTTATGAAAATTTCTGCATGTAAGTACATCCCTTTTTAGCTTATTTCTTGGGTCCTGAAAACATAACTCATTAAGGAACTTCTTTAAAAATTCCTGTGATCATGATGGCAGGGATTTTTGTAGTCTAGTGACCATCTATACTACTTTCTACTTCTGTTCAAACTCGTGCATAGTGATATGGCTGGATTGAATTAAATGAAGTTGGATTTTATTCTTTTTCTCATAAGACTATATGTTTACTAGTTTTCTTATTCAGTTATCGTATTAATAAGTTGCCTTATTAGGTTCCTGGCATTTAACATTTGCTGAACTGTTATTAAGTTCCAAATAGTGTGGTCATTGCCCAAATCAATAGAGCATATAAATTCCAAGTGAGTGTTTTCTGAGCATAAGATATATCTGGGCTATTGACTTTATTAAATTCTGATTTCTGAATTCCTTATAGGACACATCAGTCACATCTATTGACCTTTCATCTCTCACTTACCATATGTTTTATTTGGGAAAAAAACAGTGTAGATTAAGTTCTCGACACTGATCCAATAGATGCAGGTCCTATGTGACTATTAATTAGCTGATTTTGCAGGCTCGCATGTTTTTCCCTTAATTTCTGAGTTTTCGTCATTCTTATATGACACAGATTTGAAGGGTAAACTTAGCCCTGATTAGAGCAGTGGCCCTTAACTGGGGTCCAAGAGATTTGTAACTGGGCGACGTGGAAGTCCATGGAGAGCAATAAGAAGTTTCATGAACTTGAATGTAGGCAACAAACCATCATACTATGAGCAATGGTTTGTTGTCATTATTGTTGTTGTGATTATTATTAACAGAATGCGACAGACCTTTTGATCTTTAGTCAGGAATTATTAGACCTATTGCTGCCTGTTTTTATTTAATAGGTTAATAAAAACTCACAGATTACCATATCACAATGTGTTATTTAAAGTGTTGATAAATGCATGTCAACGTAATTTGTTTTCTTTTGTAGTCCTCAGTGTTTTATTTTGGACATTTAGCCACTTTTTCTGAGAAGAGACTAGTGGTTTTCACCAGTCAGGGGAGGGAAAAGCTGGAGAAGGCACGTGGCCAACTGCTCAATGGTGACTGGTGAGGACACCTTTTGGATTGAGGCTGGCTGACCTGACCAGGAAGCAGGGACCTGAGAGTAGACTTACTTTGGGAATCACACTTGTGATGAGTTCTTCACGGGGCTGCTCTGGACACATGGTTCTTTGTCTGGTCATTATTTTCAGTTTTGACCTTGGCATGATGTCTGTTTGTGTTGACACTTGACCTGAGCTAATGAGGTCCTGGGGCCAACTACTGGCCCAGCCTCCAGGTACTAGTCCCAGAGTCAAAGTTTTGTCAGCCCATGTTGTAGTGACAATGGGATGATCTTAGGTCCTGACATGCAGATTTGCCTATTTCAGAAAGCTCTTGATGATCTGGGTGGCTTACTAAAATGAGGTAATATTTAAATTTCTGGGCATTTATTTAAATGTTAACAACTTTCAAATTTTGTTTTTATTTTTTATTGTTAAATTTATTGGGGTGACATTGGTTGGTAACAATTACATAGGTTCTAACTCTACATGACATCATCTATGCATTGCTTTGTGTGCTCACCACCCAGAATCAGCTCTCCCTCCATCACCATATATCTGGTGCTCACTCCCAACTCCCCCCACCCCCACTCTTTCACCCAACTTCCCCTTTACCTAATTTTGTTTTTAATGGACCCATAATTTTTACCTATAATACACCCAGACATAAATAATATTTCTATAACTCTATTAAACCAAAAGTTGAAATATTATATGACTACATCAGTGCAATATTGAAGCACATGACAAGTGGCAATTTTCCACAACTCCTGTCCTCTACAGTAGTGGTCCCTAACCTTTCTGGCACCAGGAACTGGTTTTGTGGAAGACAATTTTCCCATGAACCACGGTGCAGGGGAATGCTTTCAGGATGATTCAAGCACATTACGTTTAGTGTGCACTGTATTTCTATTATTCTTATTACATTGTAATATATAATGAAATAATTATACAACTCACTATAATGCAATCCAACCTTTCTGGTAGCGTGAATCTGTATTTGCAGACACTACCCAGTGCTAGCATCACCGCCTCAGCTCCACCTCAGATCATCAGATATTAGATTCTTATAAGGACCATGCAACCTAGATCCCTCACATGTGCAGTTCCCAACAGGGTTTCCTGCTCCTATGAGAATCTAATGCTGATCTGACAGGAGGCGGAGCTCAAGCAGTCATGTGATCTATGAGGAACGGCTGTAAATATACACGAAGCTTCTCTCCCTTGGCCACTGCGTACTTCCTGCAGTGCAGCCCACTTCCTAACTGCTACTGGTCTGTGTCCTGGGGGTTGGAGACCCCTACTCTCCAGGTCACCCTTCAGTTCTAAGTTCCAATGTCATT
This sequence comes from Craseonycteris thonglongyai, assembly GCA_004027555.1. NCBI lineage: Eukaryota > Metazoa > Chordata > Mammalia > Chiroptera > Craseonycteridae > Craseonycteris > Craseonycteris thonglongyai. Next base: position 61,832 of record PVKE010003870.1, read on the forward strand.
TCCTCAGAGGACCCTCTCTGATAAGACTGTGCCTATTTTTATACCTTCCTAGCAATGGTGACCTTCCTTTCATACTACGTACATTTATTTGGGGGATATTTTGATAACATTCATCTTTTCTACCAGATTGTAAGCAGGCAGGCAGAAACTGTCTGGTTCTATTTGTCACCGAATTCCCACCAGCCAACAAAGTGCCTATGACACAGCCGACTCTAAGAAAATATTCGCTGAGCAAATAAATGAAGGGGCATACATTTACCTTTTTAAGTTCAATGTTACCTTTGTGTGATGATCTGTACAGTTTAGCAACCTGTATTCTACCAAGAGAGTATCTGAAACTTATAATACCTGTGTTTGCATCAACAACTAGAATAGTGCCAACAAATTTATACTGACGCCTTAGCATCCAGTGACTTCCCTCTTGCATAGTAGACTGAAACGACAGTTATATCCACAGAAATCCAAATTGAAACTAAACATGAGTAACCATAACATCTGAAGACCAGAAATTAGAATATTAAAAAAAGTTTTTTGAAGTAATGGACAATGGGTTCTTTCCTGGAAAAGAGACTAAGTGGAGAAATGAGAGGGCCAAAGGATTCAGAAGAAATGAGGGCCTTTTAGATGAAGGACTAAATATCCTCAGAGAGAGTTCATCATGGGAGCAGATAAACAAAGAAGTTTCAAGTAAGGTTTTGCCATGCAGCTACTACAGAAGGATTTGGCTAAAGTGATGAAGCAAAGTGGACAAAGACTAGGGGGTTCTGGATGGGCCATCCTACGAAGTCTGAGTCACACAGGGTGGCCAAAGCATTCAAGTGGAGAGAAAGACATTGACTAATACCCTTGGAAATAAGGAAGAGAGAGAGAGAGTATAGTCCAATTATGTGGGCTTCAAAAAGAAGAGTTTTAAAAGATGATAGAGTAATAAAAAGTTTATTGCTTAAGGAATTATACTCTGATATGAAAATTCACTGCACATGGGGGTGAGGACAAAAAGGGCCTAGAGAAGCATTGTGGGCTTTGGAGGTCCTAGGAGGCCAGCAGAGGAGGTCTCTTCTTTCAAACGTGTGGCCACCTGGGCTCAGGAAGGGAGTGAGATAAGGAGAGACAGTGTGAGCTCTACAAGCGGAGCTCCAACTCCTAGAGAGTCCTTACATAAAAGGCCTACACGTGATAGTGGACTTTCTGAAGAAAAAAAACGCTTCACAGCTGTTCAAAGTCTAGATTTTCCTGAGCTACACTCACAGGAGAAAATAACAGAAAGAACATAAAAGAAAACAAAATAGCATGAGCATTCAGAATATTTCGAATTCCAGGTGCATCATGAATCAATATTACCTACAAATGACATGAACACCTGTAGCAAATGTACCAATTCAATGTTTTCTTTCCCAAGAAATCAGCTTCACACTGTCTATGTGTGCAGAATGTTCCATATTTTACCTTTCTTAATCGGAGGAACAATTAGTTCTGACAGCATTTTTTATAACTAACCAGGGGGCATTTTCAACATCGACATAAATATGCTGTAGGTCTAGGGAGACCTTTTTAGTCTAAAGGACAGAGGGTGAAATAAGGACTCCCTGGTGGCCCACAAACTTCCAGTAGTCAGCACAATTGTATTCCCAGCCTTGGGAGAAGACTCAAATGACTTCAGTGTTCAGTCAGCTCTTAGAAAACTTTAACACAGTTTAACTGGGCACCTAGGAAGGCCCTTGTGTTTATGGTTTAAAATGCTTCAATTTCTTGCATATTATTACAATCACATAAGATCAGTAAGAGCAAGAACTGAATCTTATAATTCTTTTGTAATCTGTATCAGCTTCTAACTCAATGCCAAAAACAGACTCAAATCTCATTAAACCATGGACTGCTTAAAACATACAAGTCCCAGGTTAGAAAAGCCATGCCCATGATGCATTTGTAGGGCCAAGACTCCCAGTCCCTTGGAGCTTACATTGGCGTTCCTGTTCTCTGCTAAGGGCTGCCTATCAAGTCATCCGACCGCACATAGGAACCCCATTATTCCCAGCTAGGGTTTCCATTGCCTAATTAATTCAGTGCTAGTCTTTCGAGATCACCCAGTGAGTAGCTCTATTGAGTTCAAATGACTTAAAAAGCTGGCTCTCAGAGCAAGCAGCTTTATGGACTGAGTGTGAACCAGGAGCAGTGATAAAATATTACCTGTCCCTATTGCTCTATTTGTACTAAAGCTGTTATTTTGAAATAGACTATTTCTGTCTAAATACCCTGCACATAGAATGAGGTTTTAAATCAGGCAGTTTTTCCAAGTCAGACGTGTTAGATGAGAGAAGGGCAATACAATGATGAAGCAGAAACTGGTCCAAAAATATGCACAATGCTCACACAACACCGCACACACACATACACAGAGGTTGAAAGGCTGATTCTGGTGAAAATGTTCAGTTCTTGTAGTGCTGGGTGTGAGTGGAATAAGTGAGAGCCCAACTCCTATTTTCTCATGTAATAAAGATGCAAACGAGGCTTCTTTGAGCTCATGGTCTTTGTCTGGATCAGCTCCAGGTTTCCAGAGCCCAGCCCTCTCCTTGCTCAAGGCTTAGTGCTGAGACCCTATTGATCCATGTCCTGGAGAAGCTTAAAAGGCTTCCTCTGGGAGATGGGATTCATATTTTGTTTTTCTTGGTCTCCCCTTCATGATATATTGGTTCTTTTTTGTTTATTTAAGGTTTATTTTATTGTTTGAGAGAAGGTGACAGAAAGAGAGAGAGAGAGAGAGAGGGAGAGGAGAGAGAGAAAGAGGAGAGAGAAGGGGGTGGGCCCAGAACAGTCCCCATAGTTGTATGTCATTAGTTGTGATATGGTTTCATTCCACACTGGTGGATGTGGGGTTGCACGGCCCGGGAACTGAACCTAGGACCTCTGAGATGAGAAGCAAGAACCTTCACTGCCGAGCTATCCCAGTGGTTAGAGTTGCACCACAGTTCAGCCTCTGGGTTTGCACGGGCCAGGGCCGGCAATCAAACCCCGGCCCATGAGACTGCAAGGCAAGTGCTCAACTGCTGAACGATCCCAACATCCCAATGTGTTGGTTTGTTGTCTACCTTGTCTCAAACATAAAGATGTAACTACTTGAAACACTACTTGTCTTCCCTGGTGACTTCACTGTGTCTCTCACGGTGAAGACGGGACTTAGTAAGCCCAGGCCCACAGAGAAAGGAACAAGAAGATTGCAAATGTAAATCAGAAGCTTTCTGAAAATCACAGAAATGTAATCCCCATCTAAAAATCTATAAATCTTCCAAAAACAACAACAATAAAACTTATTTTTCTTTCCTTCTCTCTCTCTCTCTCTCTCTCTTTCACCCCCACCAGAGTTAAGAACAGGAAGGGTAGGGAGGCAAGCTATGCAATTATGGCAACAACACAAAAAGGAAACAGAAATTTAGTTTAGATACAAGATTAGATTAAGTGCTTAAGTATTGACACACTTGGCCTGGTCTATGTGCCTGGAGAAATTTATATGACAGATCTTAGCGGGAAAGGGAGGGAAGTACAATGGTTGAACTTCCTGTACAATGAGAACATCAGCATGAGGAGGCAGCTGAGGCCAAAGGATCTGGGGCCCTCAGCCCTGGAGTTGGACGCTGCCCCTTTAGTGCAAGACCTTTATGAGAGTTTCTTATGGGAACTGTTCTCCCCACCTACCTGCAAAAAAAAAAAAAAAAAAAAAAAAAAAAAAAAAAAAAAAAAAAAAAAAAAAAAAAAAAGCGAGAAAAGCCATTTTCAACTGACTGCAGCACTAACAAGAGTGGGATTTAAAAAACAAAAAGAATTCTCAGGAAAAACACAACACAAAGCCGATGGAAGCTTGTCACACTGACCTCATCTTGGAACAAGCATGTGAGGCAGTGGGTGTTTCTAAAAGTTGAATGAAGAACAGACTCATTTTAAGGGAAAATATTTCTCTCCCATCCCTGGGAGTATCTTAGAGCATTTTCTCTTACTATCAGGGTATCTCAGACCCTGGTTATAGAAACATGGATTTAAGAATAGGTGTATGCCATGAATAAGGCTTTCAATTATGAGTTGATGTTGTATTTGGTATTTATAACTTTCACGTTGTTGGATTCTCAGAATATGTCTACACACTTCCCGGCTTGAGAAAAAACATTAAAACAGAAAAAAAATCAGCTTAATTTTTGCCTGGTATTGAATCTTATCATATGAAAGCTATTTGTACTTATCATACAAAAGATATTTATCGAGTTATGTAAATTTTCTGAGCCTAGCATGATTAACACAGGGCCTGGCACATAGTAGATGCTAAATAAATTTTCCCAGCCTGATTTAAAAAATGATTTTATATCCTATTTTGCATTATAATTTAGGCAAGAAGTCATATACATGTTTTTTTCTTTGTTCCTTTCTCTTCATTTCTTTTTTGGTTTTTTTTGTTTCTTTGTTTTTTGTGATGAAAAGTTAGATTTCAGGAAAACACACTAAAACTTCTGTCTTAAGAAAGGCTGTGTATTATCACTCCAGATCTTGAATAATCTTCATCTCTTTATTTCCTGGCCCCTTAGAAGGTAGAAATCACATAGTTGGCATCCCCTCCAGACTCAAAGAAATGTTGGATCAAATATAAGAAAACAATTTTAAGTACATAGCCAAATTCAAAAGAAAGGAAAGAAAAATCTCTTTAATGAAGAAATAAAGAGTGAATGAAAATGTCAGGCTATAGCTGCAGAAGAACTGAATCTAAACAGAGGCCTTTGGTGGGGTGAGGTTTTAGGACCTAAGCTAAGAAAGGAGTGAAGGTCTCAAGGCTATGTGGAAGAGGATAGAATAAATTACAAACAGTGAGTCCTGAACAAAGCTGGCAGGCTCGAGAGAATACACCTCTCATTAAAAAGGGGACTAGAAAATCCCACCTACTATCTAAGGACTTGTATTCTCAGGGACTGTTGAGGAGGAGAGAGAAGTTACACACCCCAGTCAATAATGCATGCAGGAGTGAGGTCAAAACTTACACTATCCCATGGTCTTGGAGACTCAAATGGAGGAAGTCACATAATACGGTAACTGATTTGAATCTTAGGGGCCAGGAAGAATGCAAAAAGTATGTAGAAATGCTTCAATGACTCAGGATTCATGGGAGTTCCTAAATAAGTGAACACCAAAGACAGACTCACATTAAAAAAAATAACTATTAGCCATAGAAAAAAATGTACCATCACCAGGGAGAGAGAACATATACAACAAACAGAAAATTTGAATCCCAAAATTAATAGAAAAAATAATGGAGGAATTGATAAATTATAACTGTTAAAAAAAAAAAAGAAGTTTCAACAAAATAGCAACACATTGAAGCTTTTAAAAATCAACGACATGGAAATCAGTGTGAAGGTTTCCTCAGAAAATTAGGAAGAGAGTCACTCTATGAGCCAGCAATTCCTGTTCTGGGTATCTACCCCCAAATCTGAAAACTTTTGTCCACAAAGATATATGTGTCACAACGTTCATCACAGCACTGTTCACGGTGGCCAAGACATGGAAACAAGCAAGGTGTTTTTTGATAGATGACTGGATGAAGAAGTTGTGGTACATTTATGCAATGCAATACTACTCAGTGGTAAGAAAAGATGTCACTGCTATTTGTGACAACATGGATGGACCTTGGACCTTGAGATCATTATGCTATGTGACATAAGTCAGAAAAAAAACAAACCAAGAATGAAATGACTTCACTCACATGTGGGATAAAAAACTAAAAGCAACAAAGAAACAAAAACTCATAGACATAGACAGTAGTTGAGTGATTACTAGTGGGTAAGGGGAAAAGGGGGTAGGGTAGTAAGGAGGGGGCATCAAATATATGCTGATAGAAGGAGAACTAACTCTGGGTGGTGAGCACACAATGCAACACACAGACGATGTGATGTAGAATTGTGTACCTGAAACCTACGTAATTTTACTAACCAATGTCACCCCCCCCCCCCAAAATAGACAAAAGGCTACTATCCAGATTGTGTGTGTGTGTGCGTGTGCGTTTGCGTGAATGTGATGTAGTCTGGAGTGGTATTGGAAGAAGGTACATTTTCTAGGCTGCTGTTTTATCACAACCGACAGACCAGTTTTGGAAAGGGAGTCGGTGCAGGGAACTGTGAATATAGATGGGGCCTCAAATGATTTTTTTGACTTGGTTTCAAAAGGAACTAGAAAAAACCATACATCAGCCCAGGATGGCAGCAAAGGAATCTTGGGACCATCTGGGACCATCTGGGACCATCTGGGACTATGAGTGACAAAGAAAAAAGGCACCAACATGATGAACATGAGACCCAGCCAGTTCCACATGTGATAGAATGGTCCAAATGCATCCAGCCTGGGCAAAGCTAGAACTCCCAAGGCCAAGCATTAACACTCGATCCAAGACAAGCAAAACCCAGAGGTGCTGGCAGGATCCAAAGCAAGACTGTCTCTGAGAAGACCGTGAGAACCCAGGGCACTTGGCAGCCCCTGCCTGATCATCGTTCACAAACTCTTCACCAGCACAGGAGAACACTTGAGGTCAAATCAGCATATGCAACAAAGGAGAATTACTGCCCTAAAAACTGACAGTGAGAGCAATTTGATTTATTTTATACCATAAATATGTTTACAGGTAGAACAGACCAGGGGATGCCAGGACAGCTCAGCGGATTGAGAGCTTGCCTTGCAGCCCCCAGGTCTGAGGATCGAGTCCTGACCTAGGCCTGTGTGGACCCATATGCTGAATTGGGGTGTGCTTCCCTTGTGGGAGGCCCCCAGTTTGGTTCCCACCCTGCACAGCCCCACATCCACCTGTGTGGAACAAAACCAAGTCACAACTAATGACGTACAACTACAGAAAATGCTCTGGGCCCTCTTCTTTCTCTCTCTCTCTCTCTCTTTCTCTCTGTCAAAAACAATAAAATAAATATAAAAAAAAAGAAAAA
>PVKE010003871.1:0-68788 GCA_004027555.1 Craseonycteris thonglongyai
AGCATGGTTGGTGCCAAAAAGACAGACACAAGTTCAGGGCAAGCTGAGGCAATCACAGAAGACCCCATAGCCTCCTCCCTTTGTCCCCAGCAGGAATGAAGCCACTGGAGTTGTCAGGAAACACTCCACGTGGTGGCCTATTTGGCAACTTTGGGCCTAGCACCATGATCATACAATCCTACAGGCAGGGAAGGGAGGGACAGAGAAAGAAGGAAGCACCCCAAAGGTCCCAGAATGACTAGTTCCAGACATGAAAGGCTGGATCCATAAGTCAGGAGTTACTTATACGGTGTGATTTGATCGAACTTTTATTGGCAATCGCTTTAGCATCAGTTCCTCTAACAGGCACCTTGCACCACTCTTTCATCCAACCCTCCCAACATCTCTGTGAGGTAGATTTACTGCTCTGTTTTATAGGAAGGGAAGACTTAGGGCACAGAAGCGTTTAACAATGGCATTTGTCCAAGGTCTGTCTCCCTCCAAAACTCTTTGTGTAATAGCTCAGTGCCTCCCTGTACTAGACCAAGCTTGTCCAATCTGTGGCCCTCAGGCCACATGTGGCCCAGGATGGCTTTGAATGTGACCCAACACAAATTCGTAAACTTTCTTAAAATATTGAGAGGTGTGTGTGTGTGTGTTTTAGCTTATCAGCTATCAGTAGTGTTAGTGTATTTTATGTGCGGCTCAAGACAAGTCTTCTTCTTCCAATGTGGCCCTGGGAAGCCAAAAATGCTGGACACCCCTGCTCTAGACTAAAGCCAAAATATACCTCCTTTCTTGAAATACCAAGTGGAGAGGCTCAGTTCTTGTGGCTTACAGGCATTCCTTAAAGCCCCCTGCTGGGCTCACCCTAAGATGGGTGGGAGCTGGTGGGAGAACTGCTCTCAGGGAAGAATGACACTGGGCTGAGGACCATGTAGTCTCGGGGAAGATGGGACAGTGGAGTCCCAGGACCTCCAGGAAGAGGGAGATGGAAGCTGAGACGCACCAGGGAGAAATTAAGCTGCTGACTTCATCGTTTGGCTAAAGGTACAACCTGAGTCTTAGACAACAGAGACAGGAGGATAAGATTCTACACTGACATCTAACAAGTATGTACTGAGCGTTTTCCTCAAAAGGGATCATGCTGGGGCTGCGCTTCTTAGACTGGCTACAGTGAAGGACCCTTGTATTTTATTTGCAATCTAACACATGGTCCTACTACACATGACTAATATGCAGCTCATACCACAAACGAGTCACCATGTGAGATCAACAATAGTCAAACTTGTCCATACCCTGTCCAACAAGATGAGGCCACCGATGTTGCCCTTGGGTGGTGTGGGGATGTCAAGTTGTCGTGAGAGTTTCTAAATGCTTCCTGTCAGTTTGTGGTCTTCTCTCTTCATCGCCAGTAGCAGGCAGTCCATAAGTTCTTGAGCAGCACTCTATGAGGGTGGGAGACTGGGGAGTGTCCCATATTAAGAGAGCAGAGAGGATACATGTGAGCGCCACCTCCTGTTGTCCAGACAGAGTCCCAGCAAACGCTGCCAGCTCTATAGCTCGAATCAAACACTGTACCAAGGTGCATGTGGGTAGCACTAGAAGACCTGGGTTCTAATCCACATTTTTCACCTGACTCGAGGTGTAACTCTGGGTATAACCCTTTACTTCTTTGTGATTGAGTTCCCCTTTAGGAGATGACATGTTTGAACTGGGCAACCTTTAGGGACCCTCATCTTGTCTGCAGTCTGTGTCCTCCACCAGAATGCAAGTCCATAAGGGCAGAGACTGTGTTCTAGCCATGTTCTAGCCACAGTGTCTACTACAGTGCCTAGCACAAGGCAGGTGCTCCATTCATTTGTGACAAAAGGGAAAGAGTTCTGTGGGTCACTGGTCTTGCTGGTCCAAGGTCCTCTGGTTGCTTCTTCTCTACTCGGGCACCAGACCCAGACAGAGACATCTCAGCATGTCAGGGAATGATTGTGGCAGGTGTGAAAGAGGCCTGTGTCCTGTCTCTAGGGCTTTCTCTCAGGAGGGGACTGTGCAGAAGGTGGGTCCTCAACACCAGCCCAGATGCTTTGCACCCTCCCCCTCTGCAGAGGAAAATACCCCCCTAGGATGGCTTCCTAAATACCTTAATCCCATGTAAACCCTTCAGCTATTTACCTGAATTCCATTTAATCTCCTATAGAGAGGCCTCTAAATGATCTGTTCTTCAAGGAGTCAGGAAAAAATCAACTCCTCCTCTGAAGATGTTTTTATTGCTCTTGCTGCTGAGAAAACAAGCTTTAATTTCTACCGAGAAGCAGCACAGAGCAACAGAGCAATTATTTATAGTTTTTTTCCCCTCAATTCTGGATTATCTAACCACAGGTCTCATAGAGCATTTAATCTCCAACTGGAAAAGGGTTTCATCCATTTAAATGTACCTTCGGACAAAGATCCTGGGTCCTAACTGCAGGCGCATGTGTGAACCTGCTGGACCCTGCACTTGTCTGCACCAGGAAGGGCATAAAATGCTCTCAAAGCCAGGGCCATACACAAATGACATTTCCCTCTCCAGGGGCAGGGGTGGGGCCAACAGGCCAAGCCAGCTGCATGCACATGAGGGAGGGGGTCTCTTCTCATCTCTGTGGTACCTGGAGGGCTTCACTTATCGTTACATCGAACCCCAGGCCCTCTGAAAGAAGCAAGACACCACAGAATCTCTGAAGACAAGAAGCATTTGGAGGAGGCCCCTGGAGCACGCCACTCTCTAGAAACCCCTTCCATTTGCCCAAATGCTTCTAGGGACAGGGCTTCCACTCACCACCTGCTGGGCAGCCTGCTCCTCCTAAGTGCCCTGGGTCCCCCAGGGTTTAGGGTCTTTGTGATCTCTGAGTACTCACAAAATGCCCAGAACTTCACAGCCTTATCTCGTTTAACCACCACAGCCCAAGAGGAGAGAGAATTATCAACCCCATTTCCACAGGAGAAAACCAAGGCTCCCATTCCTTCCCACCTCTTCCTAACCACTCTTGGTGACATAGATTCTAATGTGGTATTTTATTTTACAAATATTGTAACCACTGCCTGAATCTCTTTCATTCTTATTCTAGAAACATAGGCTAGCAGCTTATAGCAGCATAATAAATCCATCCAAGACCCCAAAGAGGGAGGAGGAGAAGAAGAAAAAAAAGTGTGTTTAGCCTTCAACATCAGGAAAGAAACTACAGCCACCCAGATTTATTACATTATCAAATAATCAGGCAGGCCACTCCCTTGGCTGAGGGAAGACTTAAAACATGCCCATCAACCCTGGACATCTTCATTTCAACAAGGCCCTCTTATCAGCAATTATTTACATCTTGTATTACTTTAGTACATTTCTTAGAACTTATGAGCCAATACTGGTATATTTATTAACTAACGTTCAGAGTTTACACTGGGATTCACTTGGTGTTGCATGCTCTGTGTTTTGACAAATACATAATGGTGTGTCCACCATTACTGTATCATACAGAATAGTTTCACTGCCCTAAAAATTCCCTGTGCTCTACCTGTTCTCCCTTCTTCCCTCCCCTATCCCCAACCTCACACCCTGGCAACTGCTGATCCCAAATAATTGACCAAAAAAATCCTAGAACTAAGAAGGAATTAGAGCAAGATTGCAGAATACAAGGTTGATATACCAAAGTAGATTGCTTTCCTATATGTTAGCCATAAACAACTGGAAGTTAAAATTAAAATCACTCATTAGCAAGCCCCACTCCCAAATACTCAGGTATAAATCTAACAAACTGTGTACATGATCTCTATGAGGAAAACTACAAGACTGTGATGGAAGAAATCAAAGATAAATGGAGAGCTCTTCCACACAGAATTTTAAAAGCAAACTCCAACGCTCTGTTGTCCTGGTCTCACATCAGAGGTTTTGAAATGTGTTCCCTCACAATGAAAGTAAACAGAAAACTCTCCTAAGCCAAGGTAGCCATGTGGATGTGCAGCGAGAAGTGAAAGTCTCAGGGCCCCACCCCTGTCCTATGCCATGGGGAAAGAGGCTCTAAGAGAGGGCTGCCAGACAAAATATAAGTAAGTGTTTAGGATATGGACATCCCAAATATTGCATGAATATACTTAGGCTACAAATATTTTTTTTGTACTTTAGCGAGAATTCAAATTTGACTCGGCCTCCTATGTTTTTGTTTGTGATATCTGGCAACCCTACCCTAAGGCCTCACTATAGCAAGACTTGGAACCAGGAAGAGCAACAAACCTCTTAGGTGCACTCAGTGGCTGGCATTTTTTCAAAACCTTTTCAACAATTTTCTCTCTGGATTTTACTACAGGTCTAAGAGGAGAGCAAGACAAGTATCTCCCATCCTCATTAACCAGATGAGGAAAATAAAACAGGCACCAGGCAATGGAGCAAAGGCCAGGCCAGGCAGGGACACAGCTGGCTCTACTCACTCATAAGCCCACCTGTTCGATTAGCCCAGTGGGCTTCGACCTGGATGAGTCTCAAAATCACCTGAGGAGCTACCAAAACCCACTAATGCCTGGGCCTCACCCCTAAAGCCCCTGATTTATTTGTTTTGGGGTGGGGCCTGAGCATCTTTTTAAAATATTTTATTAGAAAAATTTAAAGATACATAAAAGGCAAGAAAGGATAATGAACCTCCAAATAGTCACCCAGCCCCAACAACTACCCCTCAAAGCCAATCTCGTTTGGTGCACCGGTGCTGTCCGATGGAATGTCCTGCAGTTATGGAAATGTTCCATTTCTGCGCTGTCCAGTATGGTAGCTGCTATCCTCATGGGACCCATCAGCCCTTGAAATGTGGCTGGTGTGACGGGGACACTGCATTTTCAGTTTAAGAATTTTAATTTCCACTTAAATAGCCACAGGTGACTACATATGGGATAGCACAGAACATATGCACTTATTTCTTCACCCTACCATAGTATTTTGAAGCAAATCCCAGACATCATACTATTTCATCCAGGTATCAGTACCTTTTAAAGTTTTGCAGATGTTTCAAATGGGAAACCTCTGTTGGAGACCACTGACTAAGCAAATACTCAATACTGCAATCCTCTATTTAATTAGAAGACAGACTTTTAGCAAGTTCACCACCTTGAGAGCAAGGTTCTCCACTTGGAATGCCCGTCCCTTCACTTGGGGAGCCAGACCTATGCCCGGGCTCCACCCCCCACCACCCCAGAGATTCAGGTTTATCTGTTTGGGGATACAACATTCTTTTCTTTCTCTCCTCCTCCATTTTTCCATAAGCTCTTCATAAGATTCTAATGTATAGTCAGAATTGAGAAACGTGGCTTTAAAGTCCTATAGGAAGCATGTTCCATGGATCCAGCACCATTACTATCACCTGGGAGCTGGTTGGGAAAGCAGAATCTCAAGGCCCAGCCCAAACTTTCTGAAGCAGAATTTGCATTTTAACAAGGCGCCCAGGTGACTGACGTGCACATTAAAGTTTGAGAAATACTACTTTAAAACAGTGGTTCTCCCAGTGTGTGCCACTGGAAATTTGTTAGGAATATAAATTTTGGGGTCTGGCGGTGGGGCCCAGCAAGCTGTATTTGTATTTTAAGCAGCCCTCCTGGTATTGCTGGTTCATGCTCAAGTTCAAGCCCCCCTGCTCTGGAATCTAGAACATAGCTCCATATTACCCAAACCACCAGTAATGATTATAAAAATAGCACCTTACTTCAAAAGAGGAGGTGAAGCCATCTTCAGCCTCGCATGCAAACAATTATACATAAATTAGGATATCTCTTTGTGATCCACGATGTAGGAAAAGTAGGAGTGGTGGGGAGGCATTAAAAATAGAGAAAGCAACCTGAGGTCCTTAGAAAAGTACAGGATGTTTATAAAAATATCCAAGACATTGAACCCCACAGTTGTATTCGGTACATTCTCCTGGAGAAGGTTACCAAGCTTACATTTTAGAAATATTTCTATTACAATGTTTGACATTTCTTTCAAGTGAAAAATAATTACTTAGAACATTCTATTGTGTCAAACGGTTCATTCCTAAAAACGCGAGGGAGAACAAGAAAAAAGGTTCCACCAGGGTGGCGTCGTAGGACCTCTGGCCGTTCTCCAGAGCCATTATTGTTAAGCTGGTTGAAGCCTGAATTCTTCTGAGACCTAGCACAGAACTACAGACCTTCTGCCCTTAAATGCCCATCCAGAATATACAGAAAATTTTGCATACCTGCCGAGGCAGGCCAGAGAACAGAAGGCAGCTCATTTAGGGATAGAACCATTCAGATCCCAGGCCAAATCCTGACTTGCTCTCTAACCAGCTAAATGACCATCAGAGGCTCAGATTCCGTCTCTAAAAAAGTGGCTGAAGGTTAGACAGTTTTATATTTGCCATTCTCTAGGTGAGGAAATTGCAAGTCAGAAGAGTAAGGGGCTATCTAGGTGGGCCAGAGACAGGTGGCTTCCACACACCTCCAGGTCAGCCAGGCACACTGGTCCTGTCTTTACTGCCCACCCTTTTGAGCCCCTCTCCTATTGCAGCCGTCAATGACCCCCGATCCCCTCCCAACAAGGAAAGACCCATCTCTGCTTCCAAGCCTCTAAATCCAAGCCAGGCAGTGTTGGCTGGCCCATCCTGGAAGCCTCAATGAATCCTAAACAAAGCTCTTAAATCAGTGACACTGTGTTGCACTGACTCTGCTGTCAGGTCTATTTGTACGACTAGAGCGCGGCTCAATGGAGAGAGGAGCTGTGTACATGATTCATCGTTGCATCCCCAGAGCTGGCCAGTGAGCACTCAACAAATGAGGAGGGGAGGGCAGGCACCACTCCAGCCCTCAAAGATTCAGAGTGGGGCAACCTCTGGGCCCCTGAAGGAATTAGTCTACCCTGGTTTTGCTGTGTTTGCAGACAAGCCTGTCTCCAGGACTAAACTTTAAGTTCTTTAGGATGCAATTGAGTTTCCTATCTTGATGTGGTAAATACCAATGGCCACATTATATAGGCAACACAGTGGGTGGCCATTTTCCTGAAGAGTCAAGTTCTTCCAGACTAAGTAGCCAGGGTGAATTCTCATGAGATGTCAGGCAATGGGGATCCTAACTGCATACTCACCTTCTAAACCACACACACAGATGAACAAAACACACTGGGAGTCTGGCTGACCTCTCTCACAACCCCACAGCCCCTCAAACCACACATGCTGTCCCCACCTGCTCCTTTCTCCTTCAGCGGGGCCCCAGCAAGCCACAGGGACGGGACTGCAGAGCCTACAGGCACCAGGGAGTCAAACAGAGAACCAGGAAGGCTGTGTTTTTCATGGCAGGGCTGTCAGAACACTAGTCTGGGGCAGGAGAGTACCTGAGTTTCCAGCACTGAGGCAGCCTCTGCTGAGCACAGAGCCCAGGAGCACGCTGCACAGGTGATGTGCATGCAACGTGTGCGTGGCAGTGTGGGCGTGTGTGCATCAGTACTCATTCACGCGCACAAGCGCATGCACACACGCAGCCTTGGGGGCAGAATGAAACTGACTTTGATAATGAGCTGCCTGCTCTGAGTCCTAGCAGGATCCAAAGCCCCGGGCATTAGTACACCCATGTTCATATCATCTGCCGGGTGACCAGGAACAGGTTTCCCAGCATTTCAGGCCTTGGGACTGGGACACAGAGGTCAGTGACTCGGAGACAGGAAGCAAGAAGAGCCAGGCAAAGAGACCCCTGCCCCTCAGACTACACCCCAAGGCCTTGTACACAGTACCATCTACCCCTCCTGATGGGTTGAAGAGCAGCTGATGCCATGAAACGTGAAGAGAACAACCTAAGACAGGCCTAATGTACAGCTAAGTTGTATGACCAGGGCATTCTGTGGGGCTTCAGAAAGCAGGCCAAGCGCACCGTACAGAGGGGTTCAGGAGGCACTACGGAGGTGGTGCGACAGGGAGGGGGCCAGGAGGGGGCCGTCAGGAACACTAGGAGGCCACATAATGAGGAGCTCATACGGACGCACTTGAAATATTCATAAGCTCAAGGCAAAAATGTCCATGCCCTTTAGTCCCCATTCTCACCTCTAAAACTTTTTGTGTGTACCCAAGTCTACTGTGTGTAATGTATGTTTCTTTTTGCACGAGTGGAATCATACTATATCTACTATTCCACCTTACATTTTTTATTTAATCATTTATTTTAACACCTTTCCCCATTATACATAAAAATGAGCTTAAAATCTTGTAATGTTTGCTATTATTCCATTTAGGGAGGTACAAAAATGCCCCTTGGTGATAGGTATGTCACTTGCTTCCAATATTTTGCATTGTCACACCTGGCAATTTATCTTTGCATTACCTGCGCAGGTTTGCCAGGGGCGGGGGGGGGGGGCGGTAAATCTGCAGAATTCCTAGGTCAAGGGAACTCCAGTTCCATCCCACCAACAGTTCAAATGGCACTTCCTGAGTACCTGTCATGTACAAAAAAGAGGTAAGAAGAAAACTGCTTTTATTTTAATGACACTGAAGGTAAACTGATCTTGGGGAACAGGCCATTTATTGATGGGTAGGTTAAGGGCATTTCTACTCTTTGTATATATTTTTTCTTTTACATATATATATTTTTATGATAAATATTATATGTGCAACCTAACACTGGGTTATAAAACTTTACTGCCAAGCAGGTAATTACATGGCATATATATCCCAATCTATTATACACCATAAATTCCTTTCTCTGTCTTCAGCACAACTCAGCATGTAATAAATTATGTGCATAAAAAAAATCACCCTGCGCTTTTTTCAGAATGATCTCCCAGGGGTTGCAAGGATTGCCTGTGGGGGTCAGAACCAAATTAGTCTCTACCCTCAAGCCCACACCCACCCCTATATCAGTCCCTCCCCCACCCACCCCCCAGCAGGAAGAAGCTTTAACATCAGGCAATAGCTCAGCTTGCTATTTTTCCAGCCAGAAAACCAGCGAGTAGGAAGCAGGGCTCCCCACTTAGGTTGTGATTTCCTGAAAAGCCAAATTCTCATTGCTCTCCCTACCCAGATCCCTTCTCTGCCCCCACCCTTTGATCAAAAGTGAAAGTCTTACTGCAACAGCACATGAGCCTTTCCATCAAAGATCTGCGTTCCTCACTAGTTCCCAGAAAAACACTTGTCTGGGACACGGGTTAAAGAGCAGCCAAGAAAAGGTCATTGCACTCTTGTTTCCAGGGCTCAGTGGCTTTGCCATAGGGAGGGGCCAAGGCTTCCCAGATGGTCCACTGCAGGGCTGGATGGGTGCCAGGGGAGCCCTACAGATCAAAGAGACGCCTGCCCATTCCCCAAGTGTGGACCATGTGTAATCAGAAGCTCTCTGAAGAGTGTGTCCTCCGAAGTGGGCAGGGCCTTCATGGAGACCTCTGCGGTGCCCACCTTCCTGCTGCCCTCACTCACTCCACATCCATGGCCACCACCCCACTCTGGTTTTCCACCCCTTCCACAATACCTCCCCCCCCCACACATGCATACACAGTTCCCCTCTCCCCCCCCCAACTACCAGCTCTGGTTTCTATAGCAACAAAGCAAAAGCCAACAAGGTCTGAAAAAGCAGCAAACTTGACAGCAACCATACAGAAGGGCAAAGAAAATAGCCTGGGAAATTCTGGTCTCACCCTGGAAATCTGCTCTCAGAGGAGTGCCAGCCTATCAGGGGCCCCAGCTACAAATCTAAAAACTGAGCTCTCAGCTCCCAAGGGCACAATACCGTTCCTCTGGCTCCACCCACCTTGGCTGAGAAAAAAAAGGCTGATACCAAGCAATATACTATGTACCGTAAGTCTGAAAATCATCTGAACAGGGAGCAAATCCTAAATACAGCATTTGGATGATTGCACAGCAATGATATTACATATGACTACTCCTAACACAACTGAACAAAATTTTCAAGCACCTGCAATACACCAGGCACTATTTCAAGTCGCTAAGAATGCAAAGTTAAAATGATTTTTCCAATGTAATGATTCTTGTCCTCTGGAATTTATATTTAACAGGGACAAACAGATAATAAGTGAAAAAGTAAATAAATAATTCCAAAAGGCACCAAATACAATAAAAAATCAGCTCAACAAAAAATATTTCCAGAAAAGTATGTTATAGTATAAAAATGAAGGCAGTATGATAATGTAGGAAGAAAATTAGACTTTCTACATGTATGTATGATGCCTTATTTTCAAAATGTGCCTTCATGCATTTCAACCCATTTGCCATCACTCACTGTGGAGTTAGTAGGGTGGGAATGCATCAGAATGCTCATTCAATTAAGCAGAAACAGAAGCCCAAACATGTGGAATGATTTCTTCAAGGTCCACAAGTTTCATTCTTTGGATGTGTTTATCAGACGACCACAGAGAAAATGAAAACATTAGCCACAAATTAGGGGGAGCTATTTTCAACAAATATAACTGCCTCTGAAGCAATAAGAAATATGCAAAAGAATAACAGGAAAATGCATGAAAGAAATGAACAGATATTTTTCAGTAAAGGTCAAAAAACCTATAGATATATGAAAAGATTCTCAGTATCATGAATAACCAGAGAAATACAAATTAAAACTATACTGACATATCACCTGCCATACTAGCAGAAATTTAAAAGACTTATAACACCAAGCATTCATGAATATATAAAGCAATTGGAAATTGCAAGTATGCCCAGTGGTAGCATCAACTGGTACAATCAATTTGGAAAACAATTTATCATTACCGAGTAATGTTGAACACACATATTGAACCATCAGTTCCAAAGCCAGGTCAATAATCTAAAGAAACTATAGATACAAGTATGCCCCAGAATACAGTATTGTCCCTAAGAGCAAAAACTTAAAAACAAGCCAGGTATCTGAGTAGGAGAACAGACAAGTAAATTTTGATATACTGTAGTAATATAATGAAATAACATACAGCAATAAAAATGAAAGTACTATAGCCACCCACACCAGTATGGATGTAGCTCAAAAGTATTGTGTTGCATAACTTGCAAAAAAATTTATATACCATATTTTCCGGCATATAAGACGACCGGGCGTATAAGACGACCCCCTAATTATACAGTTAAAACATAGGTTTAGGCCTATATTCGCTGTATAAGACTACAGCCTCGGAAGTGGGGGGTAGTCTTATACAGCGAATATAGGCCTAAACCTATGTTTTAACTGTAAAATTAGGGGGTCGTCTTATATGCCAGAAAATACGGTATGATGATACTATTAAAAAAGCTAAAAGTAGGTAAAAGCAAAACAATACATTATTTAATAAAAGACACACATAAGTGGTAAAATCACAAAGAAATACAAGAAGATAACACAAATTTCAAGATAGTAGTTACCTTTCAGGAAGAAAGGGTGAAAACAAGATCAACAAAGGGTCCCAGGAGGGCTAAAAGGTCATCAAAATGTTCTTTTTCTTAATCTGGAGTACAGGTACACACAGCCCACGATATATAATTTCAGAATAAAAATAGTGGAAGGGAGGGAGAGTAAGGCTGGTTTAAATTAATCTCAAAGGACATAATGATTCAAGTGAAACAAAACAGAGTATTTTTTCCAAAGTCAAACAAAAAAAATTATCATTTGTTTGTTTTCTAAGGCAAGAAAGCCCAGTGAAGGCCTCATGCCATATGGGAAGAGAATGTTAAATCAAAAGGACCCTGGTTTGATTTATGTCTTAAAAAATTAAAAATAAAAGCAGAAAAGGTCCGTCTCCAGGCAGAGCTAGGTGTTTCTAGTTGGCTTGGCAGTATCGTGGCTACGAGGACTGTAATTACAGTCAGGGAGAGGTCGAGTAGCTTAGATAGACATCTGTAATTAAGCAGGTGAAGTCTGTCTTCGAGGCTCCAGCTGCTCAGCTGACAAACCCTGGTGACCCCAAACCCACCTATTACAGGCAATTCTTGACTTTCATATGTTTGAACTTCAAGCAATGCATGTGGATGCTCAGCCAGCATCAGGCAACAACATTCCACGGTGGGGCTCTCTGCTAGCCAAGCCACTGTGCCACCTCCACATCTTCACCATACCTACCTGGACAACAGTCACTCATTACTTCAGGGAACACACATTTCCTAATTACCGTGCATCCTGGCCCTGCCTTAGGCCACGATGGTACAGCAGAGTCCAAAAAGACACAGTACACAGCGCTTAGAGTCTAAAGAAAATGTTTGTACAATTATTTAAATATCCCCTTATTGCCTCCTGCCCTTTTTGGTTAAATAAAACTGATGGGACAGAAGAAAATGAAAATCTTGGAGAATAGCGTCCACAATAGCAAACAGGTGAAGGTCCTGAGAGGCCTACAAAAGCTCATGTTTAGCCTCAGCTAGACACTCCCTCCTGCCCCTGCACTTAAGTTGATAGGCTTCCTGCAGGACCACGTGGGGAAAACAATGCTGGAATTATCACCACAGATAGTATCTAAACAATGAGACATAATGAGAGGATTTTATCATATATTTTAGTTTCTCAGAATGGAATCTTCCAATATTAAACTATTATTCAAGCTTCTACTACTTTGACCTTCAGACACTCTTTTAAAAAGCATTACATGCAAAATTACGGAACTACCTACAAACCTAGCTGTTGGTCCTTTATGAACGAGAACATTCGAGAAAGCCTTAGGATTTCATCATTTTAAAAGGGTTGGTATTATTCTCTCTCTCTTTTTTTTTTTTTTTTTTTGACAGAAGAAGGAATTAGCTATTTAATGGACATAGAGTGCATAAACCACCATCAATGTGAAAGCTCGGAAGGTAAAATTCCAAGCATTAGACAACAGGTAGGTCAATGTTTGGGGAGGGAGCTCACCACTTCCTAGGTGCCCTACCTCCTATAGACAGTGAACTGTTTAGCCTCTTTATGGCAGTATATCCCCTGCCATCGTGAAAAGGTATCTACCTAACATCAAATCCTTTCTTAGGGCAAGAGGCTGACTAGCAAAACCCTTTGCAAAGGAATCTCAGGTTCCTTCCACTCTGTGGCTCTCATGCAATACCTTCCCACATTTGAGGAAAAAATGCTCATCTCCCAGCATGCCTGACCAAGTATGGCAAAATGCTTCCCTGCTAAAGTCAGAGGCCTTTTCTGCCATTCTTCTTTCCCCTATGGACCTCTTCACAGATGCACATCAATGGACCACTTCTAAAGTTAACTGTGTGCATGTCCACATGACAGAGAATTTAGGAGCAGATATTGATATCACGAGAGATGTTTCCACTTAAAGTCTTCACAAGAGGAGTTCACACAATTTAGGGTCCATCAAGTGGAGACCTTCCCTTAAAACAAGATCCAAGTTTTACATTTCCATTTTTGCCTAAATTTTCAAGAAATATAACCATTTGGTCCATGTGCAATTTTTTTCCTTTTTCCCATTATTTCACATACCCTTTCTCTCTATCTTTTTACAGTGTGGGTCTTGATTTTTTTTTGTAATTAAACAGTTACCTTATTAGCTTTCCTCTGTATATACTTATGGAAGTTATCTATTACAAATATTCAGATCTTACAGAAGACCATTAGAAGAATCTTTTCTACAATATTTTAAAACACTCATTCAGTCTGTTTGAATATCTCCAGAGATGGAAAGCTTCTTCTGTACTAAAATGCTGATGAGCTCTGTCCATTAGGAACTTTTTCCATATACTAAAACTAAGCTTAAAGCTGTCTCCCTATAACTTCTACTCCAGTGGTCCAAAAAATTGCCCTAAAGAGCCACAGGATAAGTTCTTTCCTCTTTTACTTGGCCGCACTTTAAGTTCTTTAAAAAACCCTACTATATCTCACCCACTACTAAATATTCTGTGCTTTGGCCAGGAATAATTGAGTCTGGCTCCCTGGTTGTATGTATAAAAAAAAGCTTGGGAAACCTTATGGTTGACCACACCTGTATTCAGAAAGTGTTAAATATGAAAATCTGAAATCCTGAGCATTCTCTTAATATGCCATCGATGCAATTCACTTGAGGACTAGAAACACCCAATAATTTTTTCACCTTCAATTCACTGATTAGTAGCAGGGCCAGGAACAGAATCCAAGCTTTTATTTAAAAAATAAAATAAAAAAATAATAAAGGACAGAGATCACTCCCATCACACCTCACCATTAAGCTGCTTAATACTGGATTCAGTGTAACTACTTGGGGCCTCGTGCTCAGCACTAATGGGGCCCTGCAATAATCTAGGCTTTCTTGGACTCTGTCCAAGTTCAGAGATGGCCCTTGTTCCCAAACTGGCCTTGTGTCATTTGACTAGGACAGTGCTTCAGGCTGAACACTGTTTTATAATGAGACCAGTCAGAACCCTCACGTGTGCTGGACCAGCTCTCAGCTCTGGGCCCATTTTACAGATACTTCTGCCCTTGAATGGCTTGTGGCTTACTATAGTGTGCAGGGCACAGCCAGTACTCTAGTTATAGGTACAATATAAATAAATGAGTTCCTGGTTGTACAGAAATACACAGAAAAGTGCGGCAGCAAATACAGTGTCATGACCCAGCAGGTGGGGGGTGGGTGGGCCAACATGGGAAGGCCCCAGGAGGAGGCAAACTTGAAATCCAATTTTGAAAGAGAGGTAGTTGAATCAACAGCAAGGGGACACTGTATTGTAACTGGATACCTGGTGTGTGTGGAGGCTCTGAGACAGCCCTAAGTACCAGGCACAGAAAGCTTAAACACACAGGCCCACGCCCACCTGCGAAACGGATTGTACTCTGGAATATGAAACAACTGATTATCCAAAACAAAGTCAGTCCAAACACCTTGTTTATCGCAATAGTTTCCTTTGGAACTGACACTTTTTCCTGTTATTTCATTTAGTTATATATTCATTTATCCGACAAGTAAAAATTATGCCCCTTTTGTGTACCCAGCACCTCATCCAGAACTCCCTCCGCGTTTCCCCATTGACTTCAAGGCAGGTGCAGCGTGCCTACCTCAGAGGAGGATCGCATAAAGGTAAGTTCTAGCAAGGTCCCCGGGTGAGTTACTTTAATTAAAGCCCAGGAACCAGGAGAAAATGAGCACAGTGGGATCAAATTCAAGCACCACTCAATACTTGAGGGTATTTATAGAAAAACAAACACAAAAACAAAAAAAAATCCACTATCCTGACTGGTTGTTTTTTTGTCTTCCTGATATAAATGGGTTCTTGTTCTCCTAGCTGAAGAACACGAATGCTATACATTTTGACCTTCTGCAGACATTTAAAGTTGGAACTGGAAAACCAAGGCCTAGGCATCATTGCCCACCCTACCTAAGAAAATTGAGCGCCGCCTTGGCCGCTTGTCCAGAAGAAAGGAGAATTGGGGAGGAACAGGTACTAACAGAAAAGGATTCAAAGGTATGGACTTTAAGGTGGACTAAATGGGTAGAAGTTGGGAAAGGGAGAAACTGGCACCTACTCAGCATGGCTGGGGGGTGGGGAGGCGGGGAATCACAGGTCTTGTCATCTCTTGCTACACAGTGTTGTCCGAGGACAGGCAGCATGGGCATCTCCTGGGAGCTGGAGAGAAGTGCAGCATCTCAGGCCCGGCCCCAGGCCCACGGAGTGTGAATCTGCATTTCCAAAGGAACCCCAAGTGATTCACAGTGCGCTCTTTAAGATTCATTTCCCCAGATGTAAATAAAATAGGGATAATAAAACCGATCCAGCATATCTATCTAGTCTTAAACAAAAGAATCTCTATACAGAGATTGGGCTTAAAATTTTTTGTTCTCTCCTATGTCCTCCTGGTAAGTGCCTGGCAGCGTGTGAACGTCTCCAGCTTTTGACCCAGAACTAGAGAGCAAAGAGAGGCTCTAAGTCCCACGGCTCCCCAAGTACAGAGGAGGCCAGTAAGGCCCAAGTGCAGGAGATGACTTGTTGCTGACATGCTCTAGCTTGGGAGCTCCTTGAGGGAAGAGTCTGGGTCTTTTTTTTTTTTTTAAACCTTTGTTTCTCCAATTCTTAGCATGGTGCCTGGCACACAACAAGCTCTCAGTATGTGTTTGTTCAGTCAATTGGTAAATCAAGTAATTAATTGCGGAGCAGAAACTACAATGCAGGTGTCTATGAAATCCTAGCCTCACTCACACATAGAAACACCTGAACATAAACTTTCCCTGAGTACATTCTTGCTGACAATTTCAAAAGAATTCACAGCTGGCTAATAGTAGAGGTACTGAATTCGACATCCCCATTATTTTCAATGTTAAGAAACAGGTAAATTTGAGTGCCTGGAGAGTAGAAATAACCCACTGGCAGCTGGCCTGCCTTACTTAGCTGGGCAGAAGGTACCGCAGCTGGTAAAGACACTCAGTCTGTGGAGATAACCAGGCCTGGGGCAAGTAGCAGGTGACAAAATACTGAAGAGGGCTCCCTGGTGCTTGGTCACCCAGGGAAAGAGGATACCTGTTATCACCTGCCTTTAGAGGTTGCCCTGGGGAGCTGACGAGGGCCAGTGGAGGGGCTGGTAGTGGCTGTCATTCATGGACTGCCTACTCCAGTGTGAGCTCTCAAATGGAAGGAAGTCTCCTCAATGTCCCACTGCACCCTGTTCGAGACCAACAGCTAAAGCACAGTACTGAGAATGCTTACTGGTCTACTGCTCACCTCCTTCTGTAAGCGTACAGATACCTGACAGCAGGAACCGTGTTCATTAGCTCTACACTCCCTAGGCCCAGTATTGTTCAGATAAGCAAATAAGTGATCTTCCAATGAAGGAAACTGAGGCCAAAAAGGAGACAGCAGGTGACTCAGTTCATCCTGATGCACACACCTTCACAGGCCCCACAAGCGCACACCAAAGATTTATAATAAGCAAGGGAAGATAAGTGCCCCAGTGGTAGCTCAAATAAGATGGTGAATGCACTTGATCGTGAAAATGTGAATGGTTCAACAAAGCTAGGTAATATGAAAAATCAATAAAACTGTCAGCACTGGCCAATTTCAACTGGATGAAAGACTAAAGCAATTGGTCCTAGAAGACAATTCTCTAAATTAGGTTAGATGAATGGAAATGCACTTTTTTTGTTTTAAGCCAAATCATGATATCAACAATAGTAAATGATTAAATTATAGGCCACTTTGACCCAGTATGATCTGAGAGCTGCAAACATGAATTTTCCCCCAAACAACCTTCTTTATAAGACACATAAATAATATATAGCAAGGCAACAGAGACAGAATCGGAGACCATGCCAGGAAATGCAGGGCTCACCTCTTGATTAAAGGTCTATTATAAGCCCACCTTTCCTATAAACTCACTTCTTCAATATGACTATTCCTTTTCAATTACTTCATTAGCAAAACAAGCACACAAGATAGAAAATAAGCTTCTATGGGCCCAGAATGGCAGAGGAGAAGGAGGCTTCAGGAGTGATCCTAAAGAGCTCTGCTCTCCAAGCACTCAGGATTCAATTCTGATTTTCAGCGGCTAATGGGCGCTATTAGGTGTTGCTAACCGTGGATTATTCATTTCAGAGGAACTGCCGTGCATCTACAGCCTATTTGGAAGGAAATGAGGGTTTCTTGGCTTATTTCTCATCAAGTATTTTACCATTTTCTCTTTGTGAATTTATAACCCCCTTGATGGGCGTTTGGTGCTCCACTGCTTTCGAGCTGGTTTACGGTACCTTGTCTCGTCTGGCACATATGGTTACTTCTAGGAACACGTATTTACTGCAGCAGGAGAAAAGATGGAGCGAGTATCTGGAGACTAAGGGACCTGCTCCCTGAGTCTGAGTATCAGAGGCAAATAGTTATGCTTGGTGGGGGGCGAGGGGGATGTGGGGTACACACTAGAAGATCGATGTTTTGGAACATCTGGGTGTTTTCTTTTTACTCTCAACAAGCACTAAGGCTGTCTCTGAACCCCACGCGCTACTGGAGAGTCCACATAACCATTCACACCTGAGGAGCCTCTGTGCTGAGACCCATATCTCATTGCCTAAGGCACCTCACAGGAGGGAGACCTCACAGGAGGGAGGCTGATGAGCATCTTGGAGCTGGTGCCTGGCTCTGAAGCCTCCTGTTTGGGAAGGTGAGGGCGCTCTTTAACGTCTCCAGTAATGCATCTCTTTAGTGACTGAAAGAAATCTGAAAAGAGAAAGTGGGAATGTCTGGGTTTGATGCCAAGACGCTAGCTCGATAGGATGGAGAGGCAGAGCATGATGAAGCAGGGAGTATGTTTACCAGGAGACTCCATGAGACTGCTGAGAGAGATGAGAGAAAAGGTCACAAAGAGACCTGCACTCGACCTTCTAATCACCTCAGTCCCATACTTATAAAATGAGCTCTTCTCAATATCTCAGACTTGACCAAACTTGATCTAGAACACCCCACTCTTTCTTTGGGGCCAAGGTGGGGGAGAGGCTTTGACCATGAACACCTATCCTTCAGCCTTCCAACACAGCTTAATCATTTCAGGCATTTCATTTTCTTGTTTGCATTGCATGAAAATTTCTGTTGGCAACACTGGTGACTGTCTTTGTTTGAAAGCTCCCAGAGAACGCAAATTGCATCTATTTCAATTGTCGTGTCTACCCAGCTTTACCTAAAAATAAGAGCAACAAAGCTGTTTTTGACACTGATGACATGATCCTCTTTGCTCAGCCTGGCCTCCTCACTTCTGCCCTGTCAATCCAGTCTCCCTAT
Source organism: Craseonycteris thonglongyai (assembly GCA_004027555.1). NCBI lineage: Eukaryota > Metazoa > Chordata > Mammalia > Chiroptera > Craseonycteridae > Craseonycteris > Craseonycteris thonglongyai. The sequence continues at coordinate 18,621 of PVKE010003871.1, forward strand.
CTTTTCTCAGCCCAAGCACTGCCTGTTCCTTAAAGTTTTTCTGAGTTATTCCAGCCCTCATTTAGTCCCAATTGGAGAACTCCTGGAAACTTCCAGTTGAGTACTCAATATGATATTGCCTTACATTGTTCTCCAATGCTTTTGCGCTGCAAGTAAGGCTTAGGTTCCTTTAATAATTTCATTGCAAGCTTCTTGAAGACAAGGCCATGTGTTCTTGTGAACGCCAGCTCTCATTTTCCCCCTAGATGAAGGGCCAGAGAGAGTATGAGACTGCATGTGCTCTGTCTGCGCTGAGCAGACAGGAGAAAGCCCGGGCTCTGACAAGGAACAATTTCTGACGGTAAAGGCCAAGGACAAACAAGCTAGAGAATGTTTTTCTGGGAAATACTGCATTGGGGCAAGGGTGGGTAAGAAAGAATGAGAGAGATAAGGAGCCAAAATTATGGCGAGGTCTGAACTGTGCAAAAAGCAATCTTACAGCCCCTGCCAAATATATGTCTATAAATTACCTCTTTGTCACCCTGCTGTGTTCTTGGACCTGTCCTCAAACTATTTCTCTGAACAGTCTTCTCTGAGCCTGCCTGCTGCTCCTTCGTGGGCACTGGGTTAGAGCTACCCCCACCTCCCTGCCCTCACGTCTCAGGGCCTCAGGATATTTACTGAGCATCTCCTGTATGTGCAGGGCCTGTACCAAGGCCCTGTTCTTCTATTAAGCCTATCACGGTACCTATCCTAGGTACTGTTATCCCCATCTGTGGGCGAGAAGTCCGAAGCTCTAAACTCATTAGCACTAGAGTCAGGATTTAAATCCAGGACTGGCGAACTTCTGTGCTCTCTGCACTCTGTCTGCTGCCGTCCCAGAGAGGAGACTGAATGCTTTCCGCTGTGTGTTGCTGCAGAAAGGAGAGAGGGGTGGACCCTGCCTCCTGCCCCTCACCATCACCTCCACAATATACAGTCATTCCAGGCCTACTTAAACTGCACTATTTGTGATGTCTGTATTGCAAAAATCATTCAAGGGGAAGCCGGGATGGCTCAGTCGGTTAAGTGCTCACTTTGCAGCGCCGAGGACCAACGACTGAATCCTGGCCCTGGCCCGTGCAGACCCATATGCTGAGCTGGGGAGTGCCCCCAGTTCAGTTCTCTCTCTGTCTCTGTATCTCTCTCTCTGTCAAAAACAATAAAATAAATAAATAAATCTTTAAAAAAAAAATCATTCAAATTATTTTGTATCTTCTGCATTTTATTAGAGAAATGGCTTGGTGGTCCAGACATACCAGTGAGGCCTACTTCCTGCTCTCTCTGTTGTTGGTTTGGACCAAGCTTGTCCAACCTGCAGCCTACATGTGGCCCAGGACAGCTTTGAAGGTGGCCCAACACAAATTCATAAATTATCTTAAAACATTAAGAGATTTGTTTTTGTGATCCTTTTTAGCATCAGCTGTCATTAGTGTTAGTGTATTTTATGTGTGGCTCAAGACAATTCTTCTTTCGATGTGGCCCAGGGAAATCAAAAGATTGGACTCCCCTGGTTTCGACTCTGAAGAACTCTCCCACGTGAACACTACACCTGGATGGAAGGCACAGGAGGACCTAGAAAGCCCCAGATTGGATTGACTGCCCCTCCTCTGGGAGCCTGTAAATCAGGGAGACTTGTCATATATTATAAAGGATGGAAATAATAGACGAATTATGTCACAATGAAAGAAGAAATACCAAATGATGTGCACAGCATAAGGTGACCAGACGTCCCGCTTTTGGCGGGACAGTCCCGATTTTTAACAATTTGTCCCATGTCCCGCGGTATTTTTAAAAAGTCCTGATTTTTGGAAAGAATGCACAACAAGCTAGGGAACAGCAGGAGATAGACCACATTTTTAATCAAGAACCCCCTCCCCCCCGGTCAATGGTGTCCTGCTTTACCAATGTTAAACTCTGGTCACCTTAGCCTAGCAGGACACAATAGTTTGCACATTTGATAGCTACATTGCTATGTATGCTTCTGTGACAGGTGAGCCTGTGGTGCCATGTCTACCTGGAAGCCGGTGATTCTCACTTACGATAAAAACTACACTACGAGGCACCTGAGACCGGAGATTTCCATACTCCAGCATTCCCAGAAGGCTGACTGCTACTGGGATGATGTAGAGAAGATGCCTCACACAGCACCTGTCAAAAAGAGTCCCATTCTTTTAACCCCTCTATCTGCTACAGAGACTAGCCAGCCCTCAGCCTTGAGCTCTGATAGACATCTACTCAGATTATACCAAAGGACAAAATCACATGACCGGAGATGGCCTGAACTGTCATCCAGCCTGACTCCTTACATCTGGGGTTAGGTTGCCTGGTTTAGCTAAAGCACACACTGGTCAAATCCCATTATGGTGAACTGCACAGGACACGCAAGCTCTGGAATTTTATTAGACAGTTAGAAATCACATTAGCTCCAGCTCTAGCAGACGTCAATGCCCAGGCTTCCTGCAGTGTGTTAGTAAAATAGAAGAGGAGGCATATCCGCATAGGCTCACCACCCCCAACTGTCTCTGAACACTTTGGTATTTGCACGTGTTTTAAACTTTGTGCAATTTCTATGAATGTGTGTGTGTGTGTGTATATATATTTTTTCCAACTGATGGGACTGGGTGTTTTGAATGGATGCCTGATGCAGAATAATAGAGTGGTGAAAACATCAGCTATGCCCCATTTCAACTCTCTTTTCAGCCTCTCGTGGAATACAAAGTTAGGAACTTTCAGTAAAAAAAGGATTTACACAGGAATCCAAATGTCCACAGATTAGCTGGACAACACTTTTGCACTGGACCCTTCTCACACAATCTAGGGAATGACGTTCCCTGCTCATCTTCCATGCCTCTCTTGCCCTCCCAACACTTCCAAAAAAAAGAACCTCCTCTGGGCCCACAGCCTGCAAAGCCCCAGCAGCAGGACGGGGGAGAATAGATGTGGCGAACACAAACAGGGCACAGGAAGATCCGCTTCAAGGAAGGAATTGCTGGAAGTCCTTCCCACCACCCAGAAAAAGAGTCCCAAATCCAGCAACAGCAAGGAAAACGAGAGCAGAAAAAGTTCTCCTTGTCTTCACAGAGACACATGCTAGCACTTTACGCAGTCTGGCATGCGTCAGCATTTCTGAAGTAAACTCTATTTTCTTTAGATGAAAGAGATTTTAAAAAAATGACTAAGAATGCAGCCCAATGAAAATTGCTTTGGCCATTCACATGCAATAGCCATAGAAGCAAGAAGAAAAAAAAAACAATTGCTTCTGATTTATTTACTCATTTATTTGCCCATATCCTTTCCCTCTAATGTAAAAATGGACGTCTTCTATAATTTTGCAAGTTGTTAATCTTTTCAAAGAAAAAAATAATCCAGCCTCCCATTGGTTGTCCAGCATCTTGGCACAGGAAATCCATATTTAACTAATCATCCCTTTGTATATAGATTATATAAAGAAAGAAGGGGATTGATTTTGCTCATCACATGTTTTGCCAGTTCTACATTTAGGAGGCCACTCCAATACAGGCATATCTTGAGATATTGTGAGTTCAACTCCTGACCACAGCGATAAAGTAAGTAGCACAATAAAGTGAGTACGGCAATAAAGCAAGTTGTGATCTCTTGGCTGGTGGAGCGTCTTGCTTTCAATTTGTAAAAATGTAACGTCTTTGAAGTGCAATAAAGTGAAGCTCAATAAAACAAGGTATGCTTGTCCAGCAAAGTGGGGTTAGGGACAACGAGCACTTGTATGGTCAAAAATCCTCGTATAACTGAAGTCAGCCCTCCACACATGTGGGTTCCCTACTGCAAACTGAAAATATGCACTTGTACATCTGGTGAAATTGGGGTTACATGCCGTTGAAAGCAGTACAAGACTTCACCTCACTGGATGATTTATTTCTTAATCTGGGTGGTAGGTACCCTGGGGCCCATTTTATTATTCTTTTATCCCTTCTGTATATCTTAAATATTTCATACTAAATATTGCTCAATCCTCAAGTTTTCTACAACAGGTTCTATTCTGGGCTGCTTAAAGCTGAGAACAGAAAAGCACAGTTGGAAACACCAAAAAGTAATTGCAATAATAAGCAGAAAATCTCAGAGATCAATTTTAGAAGGATATTTAAAGTTTTAACCCATGCCAAATAATTGCAATCTATTAAAAGAAAACCAGATTCTATTATGAGCCCTCTGTACACACAATTATTGAACACCTGTTGAAATTGGGTGATAAATCAGCCAAATGAAAATCATCAGACACCACTGTCAAGTGCATCATTTGAGCCATTCCTTTGAGTTTGCTTATATAATCTCTCTTTCCACCACTGAACCTTCAGCTAGAGGAGGGATGTCCAACCTTTTGGCCCACTTCCTTGGGCCACATTGAAAGAAGAATTGTCTTGGGCCACACGTAAAATACACTAACACTAACGACAGCTACTGAGCTAAAAATAAAAAAAGACAAAAAATCATAATGTTTTAAGAACGTTTACAAATGCTTGTTGGTTCTCATTCAAAGCTGTCCCGGGCTGCAGGTTGGACAAGCTTGCACTAGAGCTTACGTCCCAAAGTAGAGAGTCCTGTGGGGCTTTTTGTCCTTCCGTTTGGGCCACAGCCCCCAAACCTTATTTTTTCTCATTGCCAAGAGGAACATGCCTTGGTCTTCTGATCTTTCTGCCATGACATTAAAACCAACCATTCTGTCCCCCTGCCCACAGAGAGAGGAAGAGAGGAAAACGAGTCCCAATAACTAAATTTCAGTCCTTATTCCCTACCTTTCTAGAGCTCAAGTCTGCCACCAACTCCTTGTGTGAGTGTGGACAGGCTTGCTGTCTAATCTGCCCCTTTCCCCTGGCTGCTCAGGCCTCACCACCCTGCAAGCCCTTAGGGTAGTAAATGGGCAAAGACAGATGGAGAGGAGAGGGTGTAAGAAAAAGAAACAAGAAAATTCCAACTACCCAAAATGTCTGTGTACCCTGTGTAATCAGCCAGTGGGAGCGAATGTTCCTTCACCTCATCATTTCTTTTTAAGATTAGGGTTTTTACATGTGTAAGAGAATGGTCAAAAAAATTATATATATATTTTTTATTTTTACAAATTAACACTTCTGTAAAGGCGCCCAAGAAATGAGATTCTGAAATTTGACACCTTATGTGTTTCATTTCTAAATACTGTTAGACCAATTGGCTTTACTTCCTTCCTTCCTTCCACACACAGCACGCTCCCACCCTCCACCCACACCCCCACCCCCACCCCCGGGAGCCTCCAGGGAGAGGCGGCCCCTCGCGGAAGCCTGGAAGTCTGCGTGGTGCGCCAGCGTGCAGGAACGCCTGTTGTGTTGGCCTCACTTTGTAAGTCAAAAATCCTCCCTCTGCTCCACCAAAGTTAACAGATGGCTCATCCCTCCCTATTGGTACACAGGCATACTCATAAGCATCTTCAAAATACCCTTTTTCTTTAAAGTATGCCAATTAATTAAATGTCACTGTAAAATGTCCCAGCCAAGGAGGGAAGGGAGAAACTGGAAGACAAAGGGTCAATGGAAAAGAACAAAAACCCGAGGTCACAGTCTCCTACCTTCACCCGATGACCCCGAAAGATCAATGATCACATACACTCTGCCTTCCGGCTCCAGATCAATCTGCAATGAAGAAAATGACAATGGCTCTGTTAGTGCGGTGTGGGGGGCACCCCAAGAATTCCATGACATGTTCACCTCAAACTGCTAAAACCAAGAGTCACCGCTCCATTCAATCTATCAACCTTCAAAGTGTCAAGTGCTAGGTGAGCTGGGAACAAAGTGGAAACTGCAATATGGTCTACAATGTTCTGGATGCAGTTCTAGGAGGTCCGATGCATATCCAATAGGCAGCTCACCCCAGTGACTCTCAACCGGAAACGATTTGGCTGCTCCAAGGAAACACTAGCACAGGGAACATTTGGGGACAAAAAAAAAACATCTGGAGACATTTTTTATTGTTCTCACTGGAGAGGAAGTGGGGTTCTTGCATCTAATAGGTGGCGGCCAGGAATGGCACTAAACATCCTATAGCACACAGGACAGTCCCCACAACAGAGAGTGGTCCAGCTCCAAATGCCAACAGTGTCCAGGTTGAGAACCTCTGTGTTACCTCATTTTACAACCAATAAGAAAACTGTGCTCAAAGTTCCAGGGTAAGTGGTGATGCTGACATTCCGCCAAGACTGTCTAGAGAAACCCATGTTCTTTATACGACAAACTGCTCACAGGGGAAGTAAGAGAAGCATAGGACTTATTCCTGCTCTCAAGTTGTTTATAACCTCATTAGGAAATTAAAAAACAAACAAACAAGAAGAACAGAGAACAATGCTGACCCCAGCTTAATGATGAGGGACAGAGAATAACTGATAGTCTGGGAGCCTGAAATCAGAGTAGAAGAGCAGTCTGGGAAGACTTCCTGAAAGCAAGAAAGGGAAGCATTCAAGATGGAAGAAGCGGCACAAGCAAGGGCTGGGAGCATGCGAGGTGCTTGCATGCTGGCACACGCGTTTTACAAACTCCAGGTTCTACTAGGGTTTTTAAATGAGAGGCAATATCGCTAAAGTCTTACTACCGACCTTCTCTACCCACTCTCAATTCCTCCCCACACCTCCAAATCCAACTAACTACCCTGTTTCCCCGAAAATAAGACAGTGTCTTATATTAATTTTTGCTCCCAAAGATGCGCTAGGTCTTATTTTCGGAGGGATGCCTTATACGTATTTCAGCGAGAGGCAAAACTGTAAGTAGGTCTTATTTTCGGGGGGTGTCTTACTTTCGGGGAAACACGGTACTAATACTTTTCTACAGAACCAGGATGATAAAAGCATACGATGGGAGAAAGGTCAGAGGGGCTGGGCCTCTTGTCAGTGAGACATCTTCGCAAGGCCTGACCTATCCTAACAGAGACGGTGCCCTCTGTGAGAGGGAGTAGTAACTCTAGAAGCCCCGGATCAAGTGCCCCTGGTAGACTACCCCACCCCCACAATCCCATCTGTCCCCAATAAGCTGTGAATTTCTTGAGGGCAGGAAACATTACTCTCCTTTTCTTTTCCATTGTCCCGGGCAAAGCTCAGACACACTTAGCAAGCACTGCTTAGGAGGATCAGGCTGGTGAATAGCTCGTCCCCATTCAAGGTCGAGGTCAATTATATCCTCCTCTCTGAAGCCTTTCCAAATAGCTATTCCCATTCAGAATTAATTACCCACCTCTGTGTATTCCCACAGAGCACATACGTATTTTAACCATGGCTGCTGTTAAACGGCACTCCATGGTTCATATGTCCGTCCCCTCTGTGCTAGATAGAGTATGAGAATGATACTTGCATCCTTAGTGCTCAGCTCCCTGTTCGCTCATCAGGGGACACCGAATAGACATTTGAGGAAGTGGGAAAGGCTCTAGGTTCAGAACTTCCAGAGACTAATCATGTGGGATCATTTGCCCCTCCAAGGGCCCGTGCCCTGGAATGGAGGCAGGTGATCTGTACCAAAGTGACATTCAAACAAGGTGAGAGGGAAAAAAGAGGCAGCTGTACCAGGAGCACCACACACTGCCTGGGAAGTAAAAACTCAGCTTAAAATGATATTGCCCAGGCTTCTCCCCCCACATCTCAGGGTTTTTTTGTTGTTGTTGTTAAATTTATTGGGGTGACATTAATTGATATCAATTACATTGTGTCCAGGTGTACAGTTCTACATTACATTGTCTACACATCGCATTATGTGCTCACCACCCAGAATCAGCTCACTTTCCATCACCGTAGTTTGATTTCCCCCTCCCTCCCTCCCCTCATCTCTCCCACCCCCCTCCCCCCTCCCCCTAGGTTACCACTAAACTCCACATCTCACTTTACTCACAACCTCAGTTCCCTGAGACATTTGTGAGCCCCATTCTATTTCTGGACTCAGCTTTGCATGGTTGAGGGCGCTTAAGGTTCCCTTTAAATTTTCACTTTCCTCAACAGGGGTCTTCAATGCCTCCTCAGTGACATTTCAGGTGCTCAGTCAAGGGGAGCAGTGAGGGGATTTGGGGAGCTCTCAGATTGCCCCACGGGAGCCAGTCACCTGGGATCCTGAGCTTCAGATCCAGATGGGAACCCAATAATAAACTGGTGATGCCATACACTAACTCTCCCCATTCTTCTGCCCCAAGAGCCTAAGATTTTAGATTTGTGGGTAAAGAAAATGTTCTCCAGCACCCTCACCACTAGGATAACTCCACCCCCACCCACCCCCACCCCACCACAAGCATAACCCGGCCCCTGCCCTGAAGTACACTTGATCTTAGCCAAAAGGCTGAGAAGCAATTGCACTGAATTACAAACAGGAAAACCAGCAGTTGGCTCTACTGATCACAGCCAAACCAGAATGCTGTCCCTGTCACATTTCAAAACTATCAGGGGCCCCCTTGTCCGAAAGCTTGGAATTTGAATAATGCGTGCTCTTTAGAGATTAGATCATCCCTATTAAACCCAGCCGGCAAAATAAAACGCTTTCTCATATCCTCGAAGTCAAAGATTTCCCACGACTGAGGTCTTCACTGGCGAAGTACAATGCTATCTGTGAAAAGCAGGGAGGAGACAGCAAAGGAATGAGATTGGGCGGCGAGGCCGATCCGATCCGAAGGCAGGCAGCGTGCCTATCTTTGCAAAAGGCGAGTGAGAACTTGTGGCGGGGGGACAGGTCATTGATGATAAAATGTATTAGGATATTAACATTCAAGATAGCGATCAGAAACCATTTTAGCACCCACTGCTGCTTCCACGCCAATGAACTACACTTCCAAACAGAAAAAGAGAAATTGAGCTATTCCACACGCCAAAAGCAACAGCGAGCTTTGCAGCCAGGGCAGAGGGCGCCGGGCCGCAGCTAGCCAAGTGCGGAGGCTTCGAGAGTCCATCTCCTGCACCGTGGACGACTGGAGGGGCTGTCGGTACAGAAAGGCGGTGGGGTATGGTGCAACAGCGCGGCCAAATTAGTTTAATCACAGAGTCTGTGCACAATGACAAGGCCTGGATAATGAAGCAACATAGGTGCCCAGCCCTGCACAATCCCTGCAAGCCGTCTGTGGGCATCACCACCAGGCAGCTGGCACTGCATAAAAGCAGGCCTCCTCCCTCCTCCCAGCCATTGCCAGGGTTTGCTCTCAGCTCCTTTTCCGGAGCGCCAGGTCCCTCCCAGTTCCCCGCTGCAACCCTATTTATCAGATCTCCTTGAGCCTCGTGCCTTTTTTTACTTGATGAGTCTTCCCAGCTACTATCTGTTTCTTTGCCTATGACTCTCTTTCAAGTTCCAGTGTCTCTGGCTACCCCTACAGCCAGAAGCAAGGCAGTAGGGCAGTGGGGGAGACAAACACAGCTTTTGGAGTCAGACCAGGACTGGATCCCAACTCGGTTACTTATCAACTCGGGCAATTACTGACTCTCCCTGAGCCTCAGCCTCCATCTCTTCATCTGTGATATGGGTGGTTGTGAAAACTCTGTGAGATGTACATGCAAAGCCCTTGGCACTTAGGAGATACTCTGTGGTAAGTGGTGGTAAAGTGTAAACTTACTGGCTCTGTGGCCTGAAGCAAGCAACTACCTACCTCCCCTAAGCCTCAGAATGGTCCTCCATGAAGTGAAGTTAGCAATCGGTCCTGTGACATTTGGGCCATCATGATGTTAAATGAGATCATCTAGGTAAAGTGCTTGGCATGGTGCCTGGCACAAAATACTCAGTAATTGTTGTCATTGTTGCTATTAAGAAGCCAAATCTTCAAATCTACCACTTAGTCCAACATTCTTTCTATTGTATCAAGCTTTCCTCCAACAACAACAAAAAAGGGCATTTTCTTGCCCAACGTTGATATTATTACACGTTATTCCAGGACATCTGATGACATTACAGTGTTGTGAATATCAAATAAAAAACTAAAGTAAAGGGTTTGTACCCAGCACAGTAGAAATCCAGAAAGGCGATCTCCCTGGTCAGAGGAGGGCCGTGAGCTGCTCACGAGAGAAGAAAGGGAGGATGACACTCTGTTTGGGGCTACACCTGCCTTAGTTTGTTTAAACTCCTGGGAAGCCAGCAACATTCTCTGCCTTTCCTTTGGAAAAACTGGAGCTGAGAACTTTAAGCAGGACTCCTGCCTGGGGCACGCAGGAGAGATGCCTTTTATGGAGCCCTCTCTCAGCCCTGCCGGTCCCTCTAAGCCTTCTCTGACAACCAAGTCGGGGTTCTCCTTCCCTCAAGCCTTGGGGGCTTCATTCTTCTCAGGTGCAGTTGACGACTTCCCAGCCAGTCTGGTTTAAGGTAGAGCAATGGCTGCCAGACATTTGCCCTGCCCCATCCTCCAGCCCCTAGGGACAGTCTGGGCACAAACCAAGCTCCACTCATTTGAGCTAGAAATCTCTGAAAAGCAAGACTCACAGGCACTTTTTTTTTTTAAGGGGGTGGGGGGTGCTTATCCATTTACAAAGCTCTTCCACACTTATTTCATGTATTCCTCACAATTAACCTGTAAGATAACAACTATCATTAGCACTAGTGTATGTATGAGAACACTGGGGTTAAGGAATAGAAGTGGCCAATATACTAAAAGCAAAACTAGTGAGAATCCACCACTGCCCAACTCCAGGGGGCACCATTCACACAGGCGTCTCTCTGAACCGGTTCCCAGGAGCTGGGCAGCCTGGAGGTGAGTGGCAGAGTCCAAGCTCATACTCTCAAGTCCTGACCCTCAGTCCAATTCCTGACCCTCACCTCTGGCCACCACACCTGCCCAGTGGGAACCCTGACCACTCACTAGCACCCCACCAATGATGCAGCACTGGGCAGCCCACTTAGGTGTTACAGCTGCAGGTCACTGTGACTACAGGTATCTATGTGCCTGGATTTGGGGGCAATCGAGTTCAAGGCAAAGGAGGTCAGAAATTCAGTCAAGCTTCCCCCTAACCATAGGCTCACCTTTCACTGGAGACCTCTAGGCAAGAGAACAGCCCACAAAGGTCACACATGCCCAATCCGAGTTTCACTTCCTTTTCCATCTGTTTCCATCTGTCAGACACTAGGGCCAGGAAAAAAGCAAAATGTAGGGAGTGGGTCAGAAAAAGATGAATCCAAAAAGGACGAGAAGGAGGAAGGAGGCTTGCACTGCCCACATTGTACCAATTAAGTCTTAAATATTAGACTGTTTCATTTTTACTTAGAGAAAAGTAGAAAGTAAGAAAGGAGAAGGTGTAAGAGAGAAGAAGAGAGAAGAATCGGGGTTTTTTTCCCCAAAAAATAGAGGACCCCCTGCCCAAGTCCTGCATCCTCTCTATTGCTGGCCATGCTCCAGGCACGTGGAAATGCTATGGTCCCCAGAGGTGCCTGGCACAGAAGAGGCAAGCCAGACGGCAGGACATCTGCACGCCACAGGCATCCTCCTAGCTTCTGCTTTTGCAAAGCACAAAATATTGAGGCACCACAGTGGGCCGCTCTTGGGCAGCTGCTGGGTGCAGATTTTGAAGTTCACAGCTAAGTAAATGAAAGACTCATCGTTTGAGGAGGAGTTTGCTACGAGCCCTGTTGATAGAGTGCACCCTTGGCTAAAAGGCAGAGGGTACACATGCAATTAAATAGTTTAAGGATTCCACTCTAACAGGCTTCCAATAGCACTGTCATAAAATAAGAGGATTTAAAAAATCAAATACCTCCATGGCAGTGCAAACTTATTATGCAGGCTTTAGTGTACATCCCTGCAGAGCAGAATCGCTTCTGACCAGCACATGGGAGGGATTTATACATGTTGGACCAATGAATGCGTGCCCTGACTTTAAACTGGGTCTGTACAACTGAATCACAGGGCTGATGTACTTGGGAAGCCATCAGCCCGCACACAAATGTTCCCAGCAGCTTCATTCGTAACAGCCAGACTGGAAACAGCCCAATGTCCAACAACAGCTCAGTGAATACATGAACCACGCTGCATCCATATGATGGAATTTTACTAACTAACAAAGAAAGGACTACTGCTTTATACAACCAAATGGATGCTATGGGAAAGAAGCCGCACATAAGAGAGCACATACTGCACAATCCCACTTACATAATGCTCTAGAATAGGCAAAACTAACCTATATTGACAAAGCATACCTCCTGGAGGTGGAGGTGGGAAATAAATGCAGAGAGGCACAGAAGATCATTGAATAACTTTGCATTGTATTTTACAATACTAAAGTATATGTTTAATGAAAAAACAAACAAACAGGGGAAGCTGGGATGGCTCAGTGGGTTAGGTGCTCACTTTGTAGACCCAGGGACTGAGGATCGAAACCCGGCCCTGGCCCGTGTGGGCCCATATGCTGAACTGGGGAGTGCCCCCAGTTCAGTTCTCACCAGGGTAAGACCCCGGCCCAGTTCCTGCCCTGTGCAGCCCCGTGCCCACCTGTGGAATAAAACTATGTGGAAAAACCAATGATGTGCAGTTATGGAGACTGTTCTGGGCCCTCCCCCTTCTCTCTGTCTCTGTCTTTGTATCTCTCTCTATATATATATATCAAAAACAATAAACATAAATCTTTAAAAGTAAATAAACAAAAACAAACAAAGAGGCATATAGGAACTTTTGGGGAAGATGCATGTTTTCTACATGTTAATTGGGTGGTGGCTACATATACACCTTTGTCAACCACCTCAAACCATACACTTAAAATAAAATGTGGTGTTTTTTTTTTTTGTAAATCATACCTCAATAAAGTCATTTTTAAAAAAGGAAAGAAAAAGAAGTCATCACTTCACATAGGGATTGCTCCACAATTTTTCTGTAACTAACAAATCATCTTCCCACCCCCGTGGCCTTTAAAATTTCATATTCCATTTTTAAAAATAAAAGGTTCATTCAGAGTTTTTCAAGAGCACATCTGTCATGCAACATAATGTACACCCACCATGTAGGCACACATTCACACACCCACCTACATGTGCAAAACACACTCACAGGCACAGCCACCTTCTTCTGTCTTTTGTGATCAAAATACAGTAATAGCAAGAAAAACATCCAAAATGTAGGTTTGAGAGCCTGCTGAGATACTTAAATCTGTCTTTGTATGTGTGGATCTCAATTTCCTCACACATAAAACAAGACAATCAGACCAGATGCCCTAGAAACTGCTTCTAATGACCAGAATGACCTACATATCCAGGGATAGGGGACTTCTTAAATAACTTATGGTACACTTGGTAGATCTCTAAGCAGGAGGAACAAAAAACTCTAAATGGATTGATTAGTATGAAACTTCCTCTGGGATATAGTAAGGGGGGGTGGGGAAAGCAAGGTGCAATGTATTTATTATGTTAGGCTGCCATGGGAATAAAATGGGTGTGTACATGGGTGTACACACACATGCACATACACTCTTTCACACACTTGTTCCACAGAGATTATCTCTAGGGGTCCTGGTAATAAGGAACAGTAGTTGCCTCAGGATTGAGGGACCAGAAATCAGGAAAGCAGACTCTCTGCTCTTTCAATCCGTTTGACTTTTTAAATCGTGTTTTTGAGTTGTCAGCTTGTTACAAAATGTAAGTCAATGCCATTTGCTAGCTATTACTAACCTCCAGTCCCCCAGAGAGCAGTTTGCTTCAGTTACCCGACACACCTTAAATGTTAATAACGGTTCCTCAAACTGGCTGACACAGCGCTTTCCCATCTCCCAAAGCCAGGTCACAGAAACCAGCAAGCAGCAGCCCTCATCTCCCTGTAGAAGTCCTGTTGGCTGGGCAGGAGGCTTGTTACAGATCCTAGCTCTCCACGGGCCACCGAGGGAGTAAACTCAAGTTAGCACCGGCTTCCGCTTTTCAACAGGCTCAGAAATAGACCCAAAGAGCTGGCTCCCTCTGATGACAGAGGTGGCTAAAAACAAATAACTGTATGTGTACGTAAATGCTTTCCTGCACCGAGAAAACATTCAAAGGAGCCAACCCTTAACATTGAGAGCATGTAATGGGTTGCAAAGCATCACGCGGTCACAGTATAGTTTCTCTATCTTCTTTCAGGAAAATGGCAGTGTGGTGTGTGACTGTGTCTCTTACCTAAGAGACAGTGGATACACACAACAGGAAATGTAGCCACTTACCCTCCAGTGTTCTGAAGTGAAAAATACCCACCACCAATCTCCACTTTGCATTTTGCTTTGCAGTGGTCGCTGTCACTGGGTATATTTGCATGTATGTGTTTTATTCCACACGTCCTATTTTTAACACTAAGCCAATACATCGTAGTGGTTGGGAGTAAAGGCTCTGAAGCTGGCCTACCTGGGTTCAAATCCCAGTTGTGCCTATTATAAGCTGTGTGGCCCTTGCTTTCATTTCCTCACCTCTACGTGGAGAATCTCAGCAGCACCTGCCTCACAGTGTTGGGAGGATTAAATGAGAAGGTTTAATTTAAGCATTTGGAGCTGTGCCTGGCACACAGCTAGCTAGCATCCTATAAATGTAAGCTGTCTTGTCATTATCGCTATTTCCCACCCAGATTGTGAGCAACTCTAGGGCAGAGCCATGTAGTGCTTCTGAGAGTTCCACAGTTCCTCACTGGTGGCTGGGTACAAAGCAACCAATCACTTGACACTCCAAGTAGAACTCAATGGATCCACGTGGACCAGAAGCAAGCTCGGTTGGGAGCTCAGGATTGTGCAACCAGAAAAATTATCTTCAGACCAGGAACTTTTCTGTCACAGTAATATTACAACCCATTAATGGCTGCTCACAAAGACATTCAGTTTCCAACTCCCTTCAAAATCCAAGGCATTATAAGTGTTATTCATCACTTTGAGTTCTTCAAGAATGTTTTAATAATAATCACAACTCCAACGAACACCCTCTGTTGCACACTTTACACGTGCTGTCTGGGTAAGAGAAGTAGTATCTTTATTCTTACCCATTTCAGAGATGAGAAAACTGAGGATGAGGAGGGGATTAAGTAACTTATCCACATTCTCACAGCTTGAAGAAAAGCCTGGACGGAAGCAGGGCTCTCCAACTGCGAACCCGATGTCCCATTACCCGGGCCTGGCATGCTGTTCTACAAGTGGCACAGATGCCAGAAGATTGTGTGGAAAGGACATCATGACATAAGAACAATGAAAGTGAAGCTCCTTTATTGTCCTGGAGCTCCTAGTACCTTTACACCAATCCCACAGCAAAACTGCTGGGAGGTTCAGCAACAAGACACAAATACGGTGTGGCATGCCTGATGCTGGGGAAAAATGCCCTCCTGGAAATATGACTGCATGGTGATTTTCATGTATAGCAAGTCCCATTTGCCACCACTTTTCATCATACAGCTGGAACTATGTCCTATGAGAAAAATGTTTTCTAAAAATCATAGAAGCATGGAATTTAAAAGTCATAATCAACTTAAAAATCATTTGGTTTAACTAAGCCAAAAAATAAACCCAGTGCTGCTTTTGGGCTATGTGTTTCTGTGTTATTTGCTTATTAAAAGACAAACAAAACTAAGTATCATAATGTGTGTTTAAAAATCAAAGCCCACATGTGAATTTATAATGGGGAGCAATAATCCCCTGCCCCATTAAACCCCAGAGGGAACCAATTTTAATCACTTCTATTTGGGGTTTTCTGGTGGCCACTGCCATGTTCCTAAATAAAAAGCTTATACCTCTATTTCTTGATTGCTTATTTTAGATATTCTCTCTTACCTTGCTGACATAATAGATGAGGATTTAGTTCACTCATCACCTCCTTCCACTTCCCCCTCCAAAAAATAATTATACACCACAATTCTCAGTTCCTCCTTTGTTCTTTGCAATAGCAAAAAGTAACCCAAAAAGTCAATTTCTTGATTCATTAACTATAGAAAAAATCCCCTGACCCTCCACCTTCTAACTAGAAGATGTTAGTACTTCCAGCCCTCCCATCCTCTGCCTGCCTCTCTCCCCACCCCAGGTCTTTACCTTTAGGCTATCACATTGACAACATACCAGTGTTGTTCTCTAACTGTAGTTGAGTTCCAGGTGTTATGTGTACATTTGTAAAATCTGAAAACTAACGGTGTTTACTTACTAGGACTTTGTAAAAGATATTACATATACCTTCTTTTCCATGGGCCCAATGTGACAACCCAACTGCCACTCAATGGATGAAATAATGAACTTCTGTTTTCAATTGCCTTTCTCAGATCTTAAGATTTCCCAGAGTCCTTTTCTCTCAGCAGTTGCCTTTCTGGAGACCCCCACTTCCCTCTCCCGAATCTGGACTGATCTCTCTGGTCTGCTGCACGGCTATGGGACCGTCCCTTCTTTTCACTGCTGTGCGTGTGCAGCTGCTGCTGCTGAAATCCACCCTCCTCCTTGCTCTGGGTTATTCCCTTGCTGTTGCCAGTAAAGAACATTCTGATGGGAATATTGATTAAGATGGGCTAGAAAGCCAGCTTTCTAAGAACTTATATGCCTGTCCTCACACATGACTGACAGTTTGGCTAGATATAGAAATCTAAGTTCAAAAAAACTATTATCAGAACTTTCTTCTAACATGAATATTGACAATGACTCTGCTGTCAGCTTGATTTCTGTTGCTTAGAAGACAACTTTGTTTTAACTCTCTGGAAGTTTGCAGATCATTTTATACCCTCGGTGTTCTGAAGTTTCACAATGGTATGTGTCTCAGGGTGTTTGTTGTTTTTCCACTGTACTGAAAGAAACTGAATTTGTGGGAGATTCTCTTCTATTTGTTCTTTGTTATTGTCTTCTCCATTTTCTCCATGAAACTCTTATTATTCAGATGTTGGACCAAAAAGATTGATCCCTATGTCTCTATTTGTTAGACATATTTCCATTTATCTTTTTAGTCCATATCCTAGATTTCCTTGACTTCATCTTACAACCCTTTCACTGAACTTTTATTTCTGACAGTAATACATCCTTTCTCACAGCATCTTTCTTTTTCTGATTTATGGATGCAACATATTTCTGTGGACACTGGCCCATGTGCCTTAGGGTTAGAGCATGGGAGCCAGCCATTATAGTAGGGGATCACCACACCAGCTTTGCTAGTTCTCCCCAAACCATTAGACCATTTCTTTTTAAAAGAACCTTCCAATTTTTTATGCTGAAGGTTAGGGTCTGCCTCCAGGTCACATAGCAGTGACAGTAATAAGTATATAGTTCTCTATAATGACCTTCAGATAGTCACATATTTTCAGCTGCATATCTCACTCCTGATCTCTGAGGTAAGGAACTATGTTCTCCAAACCTGGAGCCCCACTAGGGTCTGTCCAACAGCTGTTCTGGGCCAGGCCCCAAGACCTCAGCATACATCCTGAGCTCTTCAGTACCTCTATTCCGTTCCATCAGTTGCTATCCTGCGCTCTACTTTCATCCTCAGAATTCACTGAAATAGCTTCTTTCTGCTTACTTAGTTGTTACAGAATTTTATCCTCACCCCTACTTCTTTTCTTTTTCTATTAAGATTGGGTCTTGAGTAGGCAAAGAAGCAAACACATTTGCCCTAAAGACCACCTTGAATGGAAAACCAAAAAACATGTTATCTTTAATGATATTAGCCAGTGTCAGAGAGAGTAGAGAGAAATAGGCCCTCTGACACACTGCTGACAACCGTAAGTTGGCACAAAGTTTGTAGATATTGGTTTGACATTATATAACAAACATTCTTTGACCGAGCGAATACTGCTTCTGGGAATTTATCCCAAATCACACATGTGCAAAATGAGTTCAATACAAAGATGATCGTTACAGCATTTTTAAAGAGTGTAAAATTAGAAACTAATTGTCCAATAATAGCAAACCATTTAAATAAATTGTGGCATATTCAAATCACTAGATACCATGCCATGGTGGGAAAATAATCTTGTAGAATTATACTTAATGACATGCCAAGATATTCAAAATATAAGTGGAAGAAAATGAGATTATAAAGGAGTATGTATTTTATGATCCAATTTTATAAAAATGAAATAATAAAATGTATATAGGTAGGTCCATACACAAGGGGAAGAGGGGAAGGTTATCTATGGGGGAGTGGAATAATGTGATTCTTTCTGCATATCCATAGTTTTTTAAACTTCGTACTTTTCTTCTATTTTCTACTATAGCTCGTGATTTAAAAATTTTTTTTAAAATCAAATAAGAAATTTGCTGTTGCTTGAAGAACATTATGTGGCTCAATCCCATTGTTTATAGGTAAGGAAACTGAGGCACAGTGAGCAGTAAGGTTAACTAATCTAGTCAGGCACCTGGGTAAGTGACCCACAGCTGAAGTCCTAGGCCTTACAAAGTGAGCAGGCCAGTGCAGCTGGACACACATATTAGACATACATGTGCTGAAGCCCATACCAACAACCCAACATCTAAACTAGAAGGCAGATACCTTCTGAAGCACATAGCAAAGGGAATATGAAAATTGTCTGCTCAAGCTCTGAATGTCAGAACAGTTACTTCATTCATGGCTATGTATTATAGATATGAGATTTCTATATATTTTGGGCAAGCATAGAAAAGAGCCATATCACATGTATGTTGCATTATAAACCACATAAAAGGGATTCTATGAACTCCTACTTTGTGAGGACAGTCTAGGGTCATCTACAATCACTACATAATTAATAGAGGCAGGGCTTAAAATAGAAGAAATAAACTGCTACCCAGGCACCAAGAAAGTCCTTAGCCTTTCAAAGCCATCAAAGGAAAATAAAGTCTAAAACTTTCAAATCTATCTTTTCAGGAGTCCCTGCTTTCTTTATTGCCCTGATTGCATGTAACTGGAAGCTAGTTTTAGTTCATAGACCTTTTCTAGTGTGTTGAAGCTTTTTATGGTTTTCATTTAGATTATTTCATGCCTTAGTTGCAAAAAAGGCAGGTTTCAAAGTTTGGGTTTGGTGGCTATGTGTTAATTTTTCTATGAATTTATCAAGGAAGGCCTCCCTGATGATACTCATAGGAGCCAGCCCTGCAGATTTCTGGGAGGATAACAGGTGCAGACCAGGCAGAGGGAAGAGATAGGAGAGGGCTTGGCCTTTGCCAGGAGCAGGAGATAGGTGTGACTAGAGCAGAGTGAGGGGTTGGAGTGGTGGGAGATGAGGCAGAGAGGCAGAGTGCAATCGGTGTGTGCGCTCTGGATTGGGGTGCGATGGGGAGCCAGAGGAGAGTATGAACAGAGCAGTGACATGCCATGACATACTTTGAAAGGCTCACTCTCACTAATGTGCACACACGAGGAAGCAGGAAGGCCACTTAGGAGGCTGTTGCAATAACCCAGGTGGGAGTCGGAGGCTTTCATAACAATCCAGGTGAGAAATGATGGTGGCTAGAAAGGCTTGGGAGGAGTGGCGGTGATGCGAAATGGTCAGATTGAAGATACTTTTTTAAGAGTTATTTTTATTGTTTTAACAGAGAGAGACAGAGACAAAGAGAAGGGGAAGGGCCCAGAGCAGTCTCCACAGCTCCATGTCATTAGCCCTCTACATAGTTTCATTCCACAGGTGGGTGTGGGCCTGCACAGGGCAGGAACCTGGTCCAGGACCTCCTGCATGGAGTTCACCCTGATGAGAACCGAACTGGGGGCACACCCCAGTTCAGCATATGGGTCCGCATGGGCCAGGGTCAGGACTTGATCCTGAGACCCTAGGGCTGCAAGACGAGTGCTCAACCCACGGAGCTAGCCCAGCACCCCCAGACTGAAGACATTTTAAAGGTAGAGCCAAAAGGGTCACTGATGGATTGGCTGCAGTGTGTGAGATAGAGAAAGAGCTCAAGGCTAGCATGAAGATTTCGGCCTGAGCTAAACGTGGCGCTACCCTTGGCTGAGCAAGAGGCTGTGAGTGGAGTAGGGGAGCAGTGGGACTTCGGGAGCAGAGTTTGGACAGACTTGGTTGGAGACAACTGAGTCAGCCAAGGGCAACTGGATACATGGACCTGAAAGTTCAGGGGAGAGGACCAAGCTTAAGATCTGAATTTGGCCATCACTAGCAAACAGACAGTACACATTCAAAATCCCTCACCACAATTCTGCCATTCCAAAAAGCTCTAAAAACTGGACTTATTTTTTTGAAATTTGGGTCAAAATCATTTGGCAACAAATCATGACCCACTATGACACCAGGTTATTTATTGTTTACATTATGTCCACTTAGTGTGAATACTTACACAATTGTGTTATAGAAACACGACTTTATTTCATCAGAAAGAGCTGCCCCACGATATTCATGGTGGATGTGTTACGGAAACAACCAAAGTGCTCTTCGATAGATGACTGGGTAAAAAAGCTGTAGCACATATACAAAGGAATATTAATCAGCTATAAGATGAAATACTGCCATTTGCAACAACATGGATGGAACTTGGCATCATCGTGCTAAGTGAGATAAGCCGGACAGAAAAAGCTAAGCACCACACGACTTCACCCATACGTGGAATATAAAACTGAAAGCAAAAAGGAAACAAAACCCCACGGACACAGCCAATAGCTTAGTGGTTGGTTACCTGAGGGTAAGGGAGGATTGCAAGCTAAATCTATGGTGATAGAAAGAAAGCTGACACTGGGTGCTAAACACACATTGTAAAACATAGACGAAGTATTGCAGAACTGTACACCTGGAACCTATGTAATTTTTACTAACCAATGTCACCCTAATAAATTTAAAAATAATAATAATATTGTAATAACTATGTAGGGTGTCAGATGGGTATTATGCTTATCAAAGTGATCACTTCATAATGTATATAAATGTCTAACCACTATGCTGTACACCTGAAACTAATATAAAATACTGAAAGTCAACTGTAACTGAAAAAATTTAAAGAAAAAAAAAAAAAGGCTGCCCCAGAATCTGCTGGGAGGTGTTATGTAATACTCAGAATTTATACTGTATTAACTTTCTAGAATCAAAAAAGTCGGACTTTCTAAAATCCGGCCCTAAGGGTTTGGATAAGGGATACGGACCTGTAGTTTGAGGGCTGAGAACTGATGCCAAGGGCCTTCCAACATATAGCAGTTTGAGAAGACAAGAGAGACCTGCCCGGATATCTAAAAAGACCCTGACACAGAGGCCTGACCTCTACTGCCCTGGGCGGGGTCCACTCTAACTTCCCTCCAAACCACCCCCAACAAACATACCAACAACAGACATGTGGCCTATCAAAGCCTTGCTTGCGGCTTTTGTTTTTGTTTTGTAGCTTTCTATGTCTTCAAAAGAGATGGCAAAAACACCTTTCTCTCCCCCTCTCCCCAAGTAGTTTTATTAAGCCCGTTGTAACCCTGACTTCATGCACTGTTGAACTAACTCTCCACGCTTGTTGCAAAGCAGGCTTTGTGTGGTGAGAAAAAAAAAAAAATGTAGAAAAACTGAATAATGCTTGAAGTTAGCAAAAAGGCATTTCCTGTTTCTAGGAAGCCCATGTGCCTGCTGCTGCTGCTGCTCTAATCAACTGAGTGCTCCACCCCTGACTATTAAACACCCAGCTCCAAGATTCAGTCAGGAGGCAGGGGTTGGCAGTGGGGCACCCCAAGCCCCAGGTCTGTTGCAGGAAAACACTGGAGCAAGAGGCTGGTGCCGGAGCCCCCTGCCCAAGGTATCCTCTTAGGCTGCAGAGCCTCAAGTCCCCACAGGGGCAGCCTCATGTGTTCTAAGGCAAGACACAGGAAAGGAGGGAGAGGATTTAAAACTGAAGCTAAGTGAAGCTGACGCTACCATACAAAGCTGCTGTTATTATGGGAAGCTATGATCCTCCATCATTCCTGTGGATAAACATGTTCCAGAGTAGGCAGGTTTGCTGAAGATAAGTAGACTTATAAACAGTTCAAACAAAAAATGAAAAAGTAATCTACCTCATGAATCCATCCAGCCCATCAAATGAACCCAGGTTCTGCTGCCTTCTCAGACCTCACTAACTAGCCTCCCCGACCCACTTCTCCTGTCCTACGTGTAGCTTCCTAGGCTCAGAAAACCTCCAAGTTGGCCTAAACTGTTGGCCCACTGACCTTCTAAGGAAGATGACAAAGAAGAGACAAAAATTTCTATCAGAAATTCTGGAGGCGCCTTCATTCATGAACAGATGATCCACACACACAAATAAGAAAACCCCATGGAGGAAGAGGGTGGTGATAAATACCAACTGGAAAATCAGTCATTGGTCATAACTGTTGAAACAGGGTGGTAGATCCATAGGGGTCATTATTCTTCTCTACTTCTGTATAGATTTGAAAATTTCCATAACAAGATATAAAGAAGAAAATAGGGAAGGAGGAAGAAAGGAAGTGGACAATTTCAATATCCCATTTGGACTGATGTCCCATCCTAGGTTTTCTTAAAGACCTTGACTAGGGACCAGGGTGCCTCAATTTAACCCAAACTCTTCCCACCTCTTGCCCCAATCTATCTACCCAATACCGGCTGGAGACAAAGGGGTGAGTAAACCCAAGTCACAGTGGTGCATCTGGGGCCTCATCATGCTCCCACTAAAGAGACGACCCAGCCATTTCCTTGGTCCTCTGCACACACACTCCTTCGGCAGCAGTTGTTTCTAATGCTTTGTTCAGGACTCACAATGCTAAGTGCTTCGGAGAAAAAAGGAGTTGATCACTTCATCCTTTCCTTTCTTCATCAAGACGCTTTCCCTGACTTCAAAGGCTGGCTGTCTGCTTACCTTAGATGATTAGGGAGGATTAATGAGCTAATTGTGTTAACAATATGACTATCGTGCTGAAGCCTGCAAATCATCCCTGATTCTCTTTGATTGCCTCCGATTACCTCACCACCACCAAGCCCAGTAAACTTCCATGACCACGCTCAGCTGGGCCCTGGTAGAAAGCCAGATGTGCCGCGTCAGCACTGTAGGGACAGAGGCCGTGGCAGCCTCTAGACTGTGAAATAAGCCTGCCAACCTCCCAGCAGCGCGGGGGGCAAGTAAAGCCAGCGATCCAATGAGCATGCCCTATCTGTGCCACGCTCAGTCCATGTCAGCCTAGCCAGATGCCCTGACCTCACACGTCCCAGGAGCTGCGGCCCGGGAGCTGGCATCTGCTCTGTCAAAGCTCAGGAACAGAACCAGCTGCCCAGAGCACACGTGCCTTCGAGGCCTCTGTGGCTGCCAGTGGCAGAGTTGGGGTGCCCCCAGAGGTGGAACTGGGCCCCAGGCACAACCTGGGAAATAAGCAAAATGCAGCCAGAGGAAAGAATGAAAAACCCAAAGCTTTCTGCCACAGACGGAAGCCAAGCTCCGAGGCCTGCCGGTGGTGTTCAGAGCAAGCAGCGCGGGGGTACTGCTGCTGCGTCTCACAGCTTCCGCTATGCTCTGCACCCCTGACTTTCTCACTGTGGGTGATTCTCCAGAGTGTAATGCATACCCTGGTGTCCAATTAGTCCAATGTGAGGAAACTTACCACTTGCTTCTCACAAGTCAAGTTACTCTGATTCTTTAATTCATTAACCCATCAGTGAAACACAGGTTTCCCAATTTAACGGGAACCAAAGCTTGCGGTAGCCTGTCTGGGAAAGTGAATTCAACAGCTCAACCACTTGGTGTGAAATATTTCCCAACACATTTCAATTTCTTTTTGACCAGAAAGAGCAGAGGATCACAGTTACTGCTAATAAAGCTGGTAGCCCCCAGTGTGACGTCTGAGGCAGTGGGAAGGATGTGGCTGTCTGGGCCACCTTCTCAAGCCTTAAGAACCACAGGCCTGGGAATTCACTCCTCGGCCCAGAGTCCTAGCTGAGCCCACTTCACTCCTTGCCAATTGTCTGAGACGCAGGGCTTTACAAGGAGGAGCCACCTTAGGAAACGCCTGGGCTCCTCCAGGACAGGTTCCCATCCACCTGTCTTCCCAGGCCTGGCATGGCCCCTGGGCAATTGGGTGGGGAGGGGGGAGGGGGGTGCAGATAACAGGTGTCAGTTACAGGGAAGTGGCTTTCCCAGTCAGAAGACCAAAGAGAAACTTCCCTTATCCAACATTAACGTTTCATTTGGACCGTTCCATATTGATCAGAGGACTTTCTGTAGGGGATAAGGGTAGGTAGTTACTAATGCAAGTTTACATTCTGCATGTAAGGGAATCACTGCCAAAATAAAAAGTGAAGAAGTGACTCTCCTTACAGAGAGAGGTTGAAAAGCAAACACTCCCAACTAAGAAAGAAAAGAGAAGTCAGCCTTATGAGAAAGATTTCACCCTTGATATTTCAACTGATTCCTCAGTGACACAGATTCCTACTTCTTGCCCCCGGCCTCCCCAAATAGACCTCTTCCACTGCAATTGCTAAGCCATCTGCGTGAACCAGATTGAGCGTGCAAAGCCCTATGGCACGAAGCTCTCTACTGCCCGGAGTCCTCACAAGGGTGGCTAACTGGGCCAAAAGGAAGAGAGGACTCATGCCATGCTGGGGATCACTGGCAGTTAGTTACCTTTCACTTCCACTCCCCACAATAAACTCATCCACAACTGTGCAGGCAGGATGTAGGGAGCTCCAGAGGGCTTGTACTCCCAGGCCCCAACCTTATCTCCCAGAGCTGCTAGTGAAGACACAATTTTGGCTGCTTTCTAATTATTCCCAAAAGCCACAGCACTTCTCTCCAGAATTGGCTGAAGTTTCGTTCTCTGCACACCAGCTGCTCTTAGCATGCCTTGGGCCTTCCTTCCCCAAACTACAACATGACTTTTCTCCCCTCTGGAGCAACCAGGAACATTAACTTTCCTGTCTGTGTGCCTTTGCACGCACACACACACATATTTGATATACACGATAACTTCTGAAAAGATAGCTACAAAGAACTTGGAGAGAGTACGGGACCAGCACCAGAACCTTTAGCAGCTGGGTCTTCCAGGCCCTTCACTTGGACCACATCCGGGTCCTCCCACGCTCTGCCCTTCAGATCTAGTCAGGCACCAAGCCCCTCAAGACCTTCAGAAGTGGCTGTGACTACTCCTTGGTTCCATTCCCACCCCGGGTGCCAGCCCTCATGAAATCTGGCCTCCTAGCTCCTAAATCTTTCCTTTCTCCTCAGTGTTGATTCACCCACATGTGGTAACCCAAGTGGCCAGCGTAGGATACAATCATCATGATGCCTCTTTCCCCAAAACTTCCCTCCATCCATACGGTGACTGACACTCAGTTCCTCACCACGGCACCCACTTCCTCTGCACTTTCTCCTGTGTTCTTCTCCTACCTTATTTGCCACTGCCAATGCCCGGTGCTCCAGCTAGGCTCACCTAGCCACCAGCCTGCCCCAGACTCCTTCCATGTGCCTCTTCACATCAGCCTTTCACTGGACTCCAAATGCATTCCTTCCCAGGGCCCAGCCTGTCTCCTTGTGCCTCCTTCAGTGTTCTCCATCTGAGCCACTTCTCTGGCACTGAGTGTCACTTAGGTCACCCGGAAAGCTCTTCTCACCTGCATTGCTGACCCCCAGTTAGTTCTTCAGGGGCATTACCCATGTATAGTCCCCTTCTCCTCTGTCCCCCCATCAGTCCCCAGGACCTCACAAAAGTCCTGCACATAGGAGCTTTTCAATACATACGTGCTGCTTGCTTCCACTCCAGGCAGGGATGCTCCGCCTCTTTTTTAGCACCTAGAGCAGGGGTGTCAACCTCAATTAAAACACGAGCCATTTGGTGCAACAGGCAAGATGCACGCGGGCCACGTCATATTTACAAACGTCGCCAAAACTGAGTCAGCGCGTTATACACGCCCACAGGCCCCCAGGAAAGGCACTGGGCCGCGTGTATACTCGTCTTCAGTAGTTAAAGGGTTAACGAGGGAATTGTATGTACAGCATTGCCTCGATCTCCCCTAAGCGCTATTTTCTTCATAACAATTTTTTTCTATTTTCATTTTATTTCAGAGCATCATGGGCCACAAAAAATTACCTTGGGGGCCGCATACGGCCCGCGGGCCGCCAGTTTGACACCCCTGATCTATAGCATAGGGTAATAATTACTTTAACTCCTAAGTGCTTAATGTCAAGAAAAGTGACTCTAGACCTAATATTTTTCAATGCTGCTAAAAGGTAATATGCCTACAGCCCATGAGATGACTATAGGATCTGGGGGGGACTGAAAGGGGTGAATTATGCCAGCCTGGCTTTGGAAGTTCTGAACCCCTCCCCTATCCCCACCAGTTCCGTATCCCAAGCTTGGCTACCCTATGCTTTGAGACTCAGAGATGCTGGCCCCAGGCAGCCTTGTGTAAGACAGTCCGTCACCAGACCTGAACATGCTCTCTGAAGGACAGGGAGCTTGAGCTAGGACCTCATAGGACTCCAGGCTTCTTGTCATGGGAACCCAAAGCCCAAAGCCCAGGCTCCTCACCTGCCTCTGCCCATGTGGCCCAGGACAATCTCTTGGAGCCTCAATTGCCTCAACTGTCCACACCCACAGGGGCAAGGCAGAGGTCTGCAACAATCATGCATAAAGCAGAGTGTTCAGAATAATGAAGAGATAGAAACGTTCCGTTGGCATTTGGGTCCTGAGTCAAGACTTACGGACAAAAGGCTCCCAGGCACCTCACTTCCAAGTAACAAAGTTAAGATCTTCAATTCTGTAATTCCTGCTGCCACAAGTCACAGCTTCTCCTGCTGGCATTTAACATTCTTTCAAACCCGGCCCCAACTGGAATTTTCAACCTTCTCTCCCACCCCCTTATGCTTCAGCCATATTGCCCTCCTACAGCACCAGGCCTCCCTCATCCCACCCTCCCTTCCTCAGCAGTTCGCTCCTTCCAGGCCCCTCACCAAGTACCAATAAATCTGCCTCAACTTTCAGGCCTCCCTTTACCCGGGCCTGCTCCCCACTCCACTACTGGTGCCCTCAAAGGCAGGGCCACACCCATCTCCCTCTGGTTCATCCCTGAAGATCCCCCTCTCCCCAGCAGGAGCACACGGAACAATGGTGGGCACTTGAAAAATGCGTAAGAACTCTGGTGTGTTCAATGATGTAATATCAAGACAAACTGAAGCATCGTGATGTTCCCATTACATTCAGCTGGAAAATCCCAAGGACGAGTCACTCCTGCAGTCCAACCCCCTCAAAACATCCTGCTTTCTTTTGCTGCTGAGCTCATTTTGGTCTTGTAGAAGGACTGCATCCAACTTGCATCTGTATTGTCCATATCAGTGATCACTTCCGACCCCTGGTAAGCTCCCTCTTTGCAAAAAAAGAAAAACAGCCACCCCAGACTTATGCATGATGCAAGCAGCAGGCTGTGGTGCTGTGACATAGCCCAGAGCCATCTGGATGCAATTATTTCCTTGTGCTGCCGCTTCATTGCAGGCTTACCATTGTTCTTCATTTACTCAGAGAGCTACGTCTGAAGCTTTATAGGAAAAATGAATCATGACTTGACTTACATTCCACACTCCCTGGTGCACCACCCTGGGTTTCAAAGCTTTACTTGGTGCCTCTCCAGGCTCCGAGGTGAACAATTTCACAAACCAGCTTGCCATACAGCATCACTCAGATCTGGCTTCTGTCCTCCAACCTCCCACACCCCATCTATACTATGTGTGGGCTGCCTTTCCCTCACCTGGACTCTCAGCCTTGGCCCAGGCACATGAAAAGAAGAGCACAGGCTCACAACCAACCAGCCTGGCAGAGAGCCAGCTGGAAGAAGCGAATCAGCCCGGAGACCACAGGGTTGGGGAAACAGAATGGCCACTTGGCTGCACGGCTGTAACAATTGAGGACAATGTGTCCTCTTGGATCCACACTATAGACCTTGAGTCATAAGAGTGGTGTTCTCCCTGAATGTCCGCCCCAGAGGAAAGGCAGTGTTCTGAACATGGTGGGCCCATAAGACAAGGAACAACCACACCACCAGGTGCAAAAGTGGACTTTGGGAGCCAGCTCCACGTAACAGCGGTGTGACCGTGGGCAAGTCAATGACTCCCTTCATGCCTCAGTCTTAATCTGCAAACTGGGGATAACAACAGGTCCTACCTCATAGGGTTGTTAATTTATGCAAAATGCACAGAAACTATGCCTCACAGTAAATACGTATCACCTTCATCATCATTATGGTTATTATTATTACTTCCTTTGCTTTCTTTAGGCAGGACAGCAAATATCTCACCCTCAACACAGAACTTCCTCTCACAGGAGACTACACTCCAAAACCTCTTCCCTCCCTACCTCCTTTTTGGCCTCCAACATTTCAAACATGAAATATCCACACAAGCATTCAAGCCATAGCACTGACCTGTTCTAACTTGCTATCGCTCCTCAGTAAACACCCCCCAGATTCTCGCAAGCTACTAGATATACTTGGTGGCAAATTCAAGAATGTTTATAGAGGTTTTTATCATTATACATGTTTTGGAAACATGTGTGTTGGGTGCTGCAGCAGCGCAAAGGAGAAAGCAAGGCATTAAAATAAGATCAAAACCAGGTCTCCACCTCCCTGTCTTAAAGCTACAGTGGTCATTCCCCATGAAAGCCAGAGGCTCCTTTGAGGTTTCTGCTCTTCTGAATTCAAACCATCAGCAAAAAGAGCTTCCCCATAAAAGGAGATAAGGCAGATGGGAAAAACTGAGGATGAAGGGTTGAATCCCAAAGTGTCAGATGAACCCTTTAGATGTTCTCATTTAATAACAGTTTCTGAGTCCTGCCCACCAGAATCCTGTCCTTCCTAAGCAAGCATCTGTTATGATGACTGAGACCCAGGCTAGTTTATTCTTTCTTTGCTAAAACTTCCGGTGGGGCACTGATCTCATAAATGTTATCCTTATGGCTCAAATGAAAGTCAACTTCCAAATCCAGAAGAGGGTGTGGGGCAACTAGTCTATCCATCTTCTGAAGCCAAAGAGATAGAAATCTACAAGTCACAGGATTGATTTTTGTTTATGCCTTCGATCCCAAATATTTGGAATGAACACTTTGATGTAACAAAAACATGTCCTCTGAATGCCAAAAAAGAAAAACAGAACTTAAATTTCTACGTGGCAGATAATTAATTTCACCTAAGGGACCGACTGATAATACAAGATGATCATGCAGTTCCTACTGCACCAAAAAAGAGAAAGTAACTGAATCCTAAATGTGTCACCTTCTTTTCTGCTATCGTACTCTAACAATTGATTTAAACTTTGCAGAACACCAGGGTTAAAAAGGAGACATTCCAGAGTGACTGATTCCCACCAGGGCTGGATGAAACCCTGTCTCTTCTTGCCTGGAACCCTGAGGGCAGGCGGTGAGATGCCCCACTCCTCCAGGCTCTCTGCAGGCAGGGAGACAGACAACTACCCTGGCCCTGAAACACAGGATTCTGTACCTGGCTTCTCCTATATTAACAGGGTGGTGCCAGACAGGCCACTAAACCTAGCTGAGCCTCAGTGTCAGCAGAATTTGAGGATTATTTGAGGATTTTAGAAGATACTTGAAAGATGGTGCTGTAAAGCCCTGTTTCACACAGACTGCAACACCCAATAAGAAGTTAGCTAGTGATTTTATTTAAAAAGGAAAGGGCTAACCAATGTCACCCCAATAAATATAACAAAAAATATAGGGAAAAGGTTGCAGCTGATGGTGTAGGAGTACCTGACCCCAAAACACACACACACACACACACATAGACATTCTGCAGTCTTTGTCATTTGACCCAGTTCCTTAAAAGTCGATCATTCCCCCTTCCACTTTCTATGACCCAATGGATTTATAGTAACACCTTTTATAAAAGTTCACAATAGCAATGGTATAAAAGAGAAACAGAATTTTAAAATCACCATACTCTCACTACCCAAAGATGATTTTGCAGTATATTCCTTTCGGTCTTTCATGTCTTTTTGTGCATGTATGTATATGTATATATCAATATAATTTTGTAACAATAGTAGCTAACATGTATTGAATAATTATATGCCAGGTACTAGTCTAAGCACTTTGCATGTTTTTCATCATTCAATCTTCTCAACAACCCCTGAATGGGTACTATTAATCCTTCATTTTACAAATGAGAAAACTGAAACTCAGAGAAGAAACATGTCCAAGGTCACACAGCTTGTAAGTGACAGCACCTGGATTTAAACCCAGGCAGAGTCTACTTAACCATTATAACACCAAACCAAACATAATATAACCTGCACATTTTGTCACTTTGAAAAATCTTGGCATTTTATCCACTATATTTTCTAGTATCATGACTGTATAGTCTTCCACAGTATTGATAAGCCATGTTTAATCAATTGTTTAATTTTACTTTTTCGAGTACCTATAACATACCCCTATTTGGAATATTCATTTTCCAGTTTTTCAATCTTTTAAACAACACTAAAAAGAACATCCTTTATATGCATCTATGATCCTGCTTACCTAGAAGTGGAATTACTGGGCCAAGAGAAATACATATTTTTAATGTCCTTGATATTTTGGGCCATAATGGCCTCCAGAAAAATTTCATCAATTACACCTCACCTTGCAGCATATGAAGAACTTCGTACCTTTTCAACAACACCAGGTAGTAGTAATATTCAGTTCTTTAAAACATCTTCTTTAAAAATGTAACACCTCTGAAAGGAATTAACCCTACCCCCTCACTCACACCTTGGGCCAGCCCACCCTCGAACAACTAGGGATAGGGAGGTTGACAGGAATAGCAAGCTGGTAAGCAGGGCAATCAGAAGGCAGGAAAGGGCAGTCTGATGCCTGGGCTGGAGGTGGGGTGCACTGTGGCACAGGGAGGGCCAGGGCCCAGGAGGAGTGGGGTGGAAAACAGGGCAGAAGGGAAACCAAGAGCATTCCAAAACCAAAGGCCTGGCACTTGAAAACATAATTCAAGTAATAAAATGGCAGGACTCAAAGGATAAGGAAAGAAAGATTAATTCAAAACAAGATGAACAAAAGCCAGGAGTTTCACAAGAAGTATGGAGTCTGGCCAGTGCTGGATTACTTCTGTCCCAGCTGACACTTAAAGACAAGTACACCTCCAGGTCTTAATGGTGATGAGGTGCCCAGTTATTCATCTATGTGCTACATCCCGGAGAAAGTGCCTCTATTCTCATCCCCAAGAGAAGTCACTGATTTCCCAGTTCTAGAGGGCCAGGACACCCCAAAACTTTAAACTTTACTACAGTCCCAGGGACAGTGAAAAAACACCATTCAATCTGGTCATTTAGGACAAACTATCTCCCACACTCACAGTTGGTCTGGGACTCGGAGGAGAGGAACAGGGAGCTTTACAGCATATCCTGAGATCATACACTCACAGGGAAAGCCATGTGTCAAACCTCTGTCTTCCCGGTGCCCGGAGACGACAGCAGTAGGAACTCTAGTAGTTGTGATAATACATGAACAGATGGATAAGTACAAAATGTAAATACAAAAGATAAATTAAAACATGTCTTTCCAGTACTCCTCACAGAGCAAGAGAAAACAGTTCAATGAGAGCCCACCTACACCTGGGAGGTGTCTAGCTTTAACTGCCAGGTTCATCAATGCACCATTAACACTCTTACTTCACGGGTGCTTCATGGTGCTCACAGCCAGCCTCCAACATTGGCACTGGATTGATGGGCGGATACTCCCACTCCCATTTTTCAGCAGAAAACACTGAGCCTGGAGGACGTTTCACCCAAGATTATCTCACTGGAAAGCGGCAGAAGCAAAACTAGAACTTACTCATTCAAATAGTAATAGCTAGTAGTGTTGACTATCCACTCTAGTGCCATGTCATTCCTCAACAGCACCCCCCAAGTTCTTTCTTATAAATAAGAGAAAGTAGTACACTTGCTAGACTATTCTATCAATCAAACACTTGGCCTGGCTGAAAACCTCTGGTTATGTAACAGCCGTCTGAGGGGTGTTCCCTTAGGCTGTCTTCCTCTGAAGTGACTGGTCAGGAAACTTCCCCGGCTCTAGGCAGAGGTAGGGCCTTTACTGGGGTCTAATGGAGGGAACCCAGGAAGCAAAAGACAAAAGTACCCAGGGCTGGAGAGCTAGAAGGAGACAATAAAATGCAAAGTAAGAGCCAGAGCCTGTAAGTCAAGGTCAAGGGAGAGAATGGACCGCTGGGGCAGTACCAGCAGGCACACCTGAGCTCTGGGGAACGGAGGATTCAAAACACCCGGAACCACGGACAGCCTGCTATGGTCACAGCTCGAAGAACAACACACTGCCTTCTTTAGGCTCCAGAACCAACACTTCACCAAACGCATTTCTTGCCTAACATTGTTTAAAAAAATAATAAAATAAAATAAAATCATATTCTTGACCCTGAACTACCAAAGAGAAAGCAAAGAAAGAGGGGGGAAACCACTATATCAAATTTCCGGTATAATCCTCTTAGGAGATTAGTAACCTCTTAAATGGTAATGAGGTTCTGGCTTGGGAGCTAAATTATACCACAAGGGTAATTCTCCTATGGGAGGAGGGAATGCATGGTTACATGACACAGGGTGCAACGCGGGCCTCTGCTCCCCTGCACTAAAAGAGTGTAGCTGGAGCCATTCCAAAGCAGGAGCCAGCAGCCCTGGGTTTTCCATTCAAAAGAAATTGAGCGCAAAGTCCAACGCCTTTGTTGGCTCATTTGGGGAGAAGTCACGTTGCCACGGCCTCCAAGCCTGGGATGCAGGATGGTGTCCCCAAACCCCTTCCTGAGTCTCTTCTCTTCCCATCTGGACAACTGCAGCCTGTGGCTGAGGTGCTATGAAAGTCTGTGCCCCACTTTCTCCAGAGAGATAAAGTGCCTGCCAGACACTGTCCAGGGCTAGGACATTTCAGCAACTCTGTTGCACTGAGGATTCTTGGCACTTAAGCCACCTCCTGAATGAGCCCGAGGCCTGAAAGAATCAAGATGCCTGGCTCGCACCCTCGCAGTCAGGAGCCCAGGAGAATTGGGGCTGCTCATTTCCTTTCAAACTGGCAGTGAGGCGATTCTCCATCCTTCATACAACTACATATTTGGTCCATGAGTTTTATTTGCCTCCCCGGTTTTCAGCGTGAAAGAGTCCAAAACTCCCACTGGAGGAGGACTGAACTCGGCCCCCAGCAGCGGGGCCAGAAATGAAACGGGAGATCTGGACAGAGGCAGGGTTCGCCGGGAAACTGCCGCCTCCCCGCCAGGGAGCACTCCTGTGCAGGCAAGGGACCAGGGCGGCCGGTCACTCAGGTCTGCAATTCTGTGGGGAAACTGGCTCCCCATCATTCCCGGCTGCTGGATCCGACTGAACCCATCACATGTGCCCTTTCCAATCTCCAGGTCTGGCTTCACGATTCTCCCCAACCTGGCACCAAAGTCACAGCCTCATCGCCAGTCGGCTACTCTCTTCACTGCTCCAACTGGAAATCCACCTAGCCAACTCCCATTTTTCTCCTCAAAATCAGTGTCTGGGGGTGGGGAAGGGGAGGAGCCGGTCCTGATTAGCCTGCTTACCCCGGGGCTCTGCTCCCTGGGGAGGCTCAGTGTGTATGACACATGCAGGTCACATACACTGGACTCGCTTTTTAGCTAACCATATCAGCTCGTAGGTTAGCTCTCACAAATATCCAGCTAAGCGCAGAGGTGTCTATGCGCAAACAGAACAGAACCAATGTAGGCACACGGGGACACATGCGTCAAGTACCTTACCCTATCTCTGTAATTTCTGACACACACCCTGAGGAGTTATTTCCATTTAACAGAGAAAAATTTGTGACAATTTGGGCCCCGCTGTGCCTGTTCCCCCTCCCCCTCATCCCCCACTGTGCTGAGTGCTTCCCAGACCCGGGATCTCATGACCTGAGTTCTGGGTCTGGCTTGGCCCACTTCTGAGTCTGGGTGACCCACTCATATCTCCTTGGGTCTATGACAAGGAAGGCATGGCTCCTGAGCTCCGGTCATGCCCCACGTGGTGTTAAGCATGGGGGCTGCGAGTACATGTGGAAGGAAAGTGAAAGACAAAGCTGCCCCCTCCCTCTCCTCTCTGCTTAGGGACAGCCCTGTCATTAGCACCTGCATCTGCTTCACACCAGTCTCCAGTGAGAGCCATC
Organism: Craseonycteris thonglongyai; assembly: GCA_004027555.1. Taxonomy (NCBI): domain Eukaryota; kingdom Metazoa; phylum Chordata; class Mammalia; order Chiroptera; family Craseonycteridae; genus Craseonycteris; species Craseonycteris thonglongyai. The sequence continues at coordinate 52,601 of PVKE010003871.1, forward strand.
TGCACCCATCCATTAACCCACAAGCCCCTTCCGGCTAATGCAGCCAGGGGGTCACATTAAGGCCCTTTTTAAGAAATGACCCGTGGTTGGCCAGCAAGGCCCTGGTGCGCAGAGGCCAGAGAGCCCAGCCCAGGCCTTGAGAGGCAGCTGTGCTTCTGAATCGCCTTCGCTAAGTGCCTCAGGAAGGCGTAATGGCTTCCTCGTTGGTGATTAGCACACTGGATGAGATAATGCCAAATTCCCTGACGTTCTGCAGCCCGGAGCTGGATGCCGAAAGCTAATAAACTCCATCCCAAACAAGGCTCATTCTTGGGCAGCAAGGGGGGCCCGGAACCTCCAGAAATGGAATTTTCTCAGCCATTTTCGTCTAATTGTCCTTCCTGCTGCTTGCAACCAAGCTCAAAATGCTCCTTAAGGTGCTTGTTAACCTGCCAAGGCTTAATAACTCTAACATGCCCACTCGATATTTAAATAGTCACTCAGTATCCCAGTACTTGGCTAGTGTGTGTTGTTTCACACCAGTCTTTCCACCACTAGATTGCAGGGCAGAGAACAATACTATTCACACTTGCATGTCTACTCCTACCACCCCTCCATGGTGAGGCCCCCAGGCCCTGCCCTGGGTGCTTTACAATTAATAGCACATTGAATTATAATCGCTGACTGTGGTAGGGACTATTATCATTTCACAGCACTTACCATGTGCCAGGCATTGTCATAAGTGTTTTATACCTATTAACTCATTAATCCTCATGTGGTGGCTATTAATACTACCCCCATTGTACAGAAGAGGACACTGAGGCACAGAGAAGCTAAGTCACCAGCCTGAGGTCACCCAGCAGGTGGGAGGGGTTACCAACACTCACGAAGTTTGTGCTCTTCACCATTATACTCTGCTGCCACCCTCCCCCCTGCCATCCTCAACACAGGGCTTGACACACACCGCACTCCATAAATACTGGTTTTCCTGGCTGCCACTTGCACAGTTCACTCTTCAGGCTTCACGTTTCAAATAGCCTTTCTCCGGCCTAAGAATTTTCTCTATGAGATCTGACTCTGTGGCTTCTTCTCAGTGGGTAATAATAATCCTTTGCATTTGAATTATGCTTTACATTTTTCACAAATGCTGACAGATCACCTCCTCTCAAACACAAATCCTGAGAATGTTCCTGTAAGGTAAATGGAACAAGTGTATGGAAGTCTGTGTTACTGAGGTGGTTTTATCCAGAGAGGCAGAGTGACTCACCTAAAGTCACACAGCTCATCAGGGTTGAGGCTGAGGCTAAAACCCAGGCTTCTTAATGCTTGGTTCACTCTTCCACCCATCTTAAGAAATGACTACAAATAGAGCCAGGAGATTCCCGCTGCTGTGGAATTCCCTAGATGGGAATATAGAGATATGGCAATAGATATGAATATAGATATACAGAAGAGAGTATACCGAGGTAACTGGTAATAGCTAGCATAATTTTAAATTTCATTCAATATTTAAAAACAGTATTAAAATTTAAAAATAGTATTAAATCCAAGTGGCTCAAAATTTAAGAACTGAACAAATATGCAGTAAAAAGACTTCCTAGTGTGTGTTTTTAGTCTAGGGTTCCATTTTTCTTTTTCTCCAAGCCTCCCACTTCTTGTGATACTTGGGCCACCTATCATAAGAGTCTAGAAATCTTATCCCTTCCCCAGCCTCAGACCCACTCCAATTTCCCTTTGAGCTGCACATAACAGTGACTTTTATTTTATTAATAGATTATATGTGAACATAGTATAGATTCAGAAAGTACGGAAAACAGTAATAAAGTCAGCCTCTCTTTTTCCTCTGGCCCTCAATCACCAAAAACTGTTACTCCTTTCTCCTGTTCCTTTCAGGAAGAACCTATGTATTCACAAGCATATTTGTGTATTTTTTCCAACTGAAATACCGTAGTAGTCAATTATACACAGGCTTCTCGGTGTTTTTTTCACTAAATCTATCTTGGAGGTCTTTATAGCAGTACTTATAGAGCTGTCTCCTTTTTTTTCTTAATGGCTACATAGTAATCTATTGCATGGATGCACCATAAGTTATCTGATGGACCGTTAGTTGCTTCTAATTTTTTGCTCTCAAGACCAATGCAGCAATACCCACAGATGATGGCCGAGACACGGGCTGCTGATTGTCCCCACTACCTGTGTTCCCCTTCTCACATTCGAGAGAATTTTATAAAGACCACATTTCCAACCCTCCTTGCAACTAGGTATGGCCATGTGACTCATTCTAGCCATAGGATGTAAGCAAATGCACATGTGGCAACTATTCTTAAAAGAAAGCAGATGTACTCCCTTTACTTGCTTCATCTTTATCTTGCCAGGGAAAATTGTGAAATGGACAAATGACGGGTGTCCTGTCTAGAGCACACTTATGTTTTATATCAGATCGGGATTGTCTTCGAGCTATTTTATAACTCTGGGAGTGGTAGGTAGAGTCCTGTTAATACCGATGAGCACTCCTCATAAAAATACGCAAAGCATGTCCAGTGGAGATGAAGTTGATATTGCAGTGAATGCTGATCAGTTTTGCATCTAATTGCAGGTTCATTTCTTGGTGGACTGTGTGTGTGTTTTGCTCTCCTTGGAACCAGCTATAACATCCTATTAGTTCCCTCATTGATTGCGGTAAATAAAATTCTTACAATGTGTTGATTTTATATTTGTATGAGTTATGATTTTGCCTTTTCAAAAAATTATCCTTTAATAATCCTTCCCTCCCTCCTTCTGCCTGGAACACAGATGATACTGTCTCAGATAACAAGTGAAACCCCTGAGACAGAAGGAGCCCAGCCCCTGAGACCTTTGAGCACTATGCCCATCTTAGACTTCACTCACTTTTATGTGCAAGAAAAACATGTCTACCTTGCTTAAGTCACTGTTATTCAGGGTTTTCTGTAACAATCAAACCTAACAATGAAACAACTTCCAAGAAAAATTTTTACTTCTAGAATATGTAGTGATTTCATCTTTACACAGCCACAAATTCTCTATACTTCTTGGTAGAAATCATTCATCAGTCGTGGTACTCCCCTCCCCCTGGGGCCCTTATTCAAAATGCTTCTCAAGATCACATTCTAAATGATAATTAGAATCAGAGTTATGAGTGACATGTAATTACCATTCCTGCTCTAGGATGACAAATCAGCACACGGTTCTCAACTGTTCAGGTGCTAACACAAACTGACCGATTTAAACCCCATCTTGTTCCTAAGATTCAGATTAGCAAACTATAGGGACTGATGTGAAGGTCTGTAGTTTCAGGATGGGTCTTAGCCTTTCCCATCAGTCCAGGAAGCTCCCAGCCCAAGTTCCTTCTCTTCATGGAGTTCTTCATTCAATCTCATACCCACATAAATCACAGAAGAAAGAAGTCCTAGAAAGATGCATGCTACCAGGTGCTAGGTTCAGGCCAGACTGCGGCAGGGGACAGTAGCGGTTTAGAAGGATTGGTCTGCCAGTGGGTAGAAGACAGACTATATGAAAAGACCCCCAAACTATAGTCTATGCGTGCCAATCCACATACAGTAGGAGAAAGAGCATTAAGCTAGAAATGAAGGAAGACAGCCTTCCCTCCAGCTCCCTCCCAGTTAACTGTGTGACTGAGCCAGGTACCTTCCCTAATTGGATCTCCGATTCCCTGTCTGAGTTGGGACTAGATGACTCCTGGCCCAAAAAGTACATACATCTACCTAGAACAGCGCACAGGCTTTGCAGGCTGGAGAGCTAAGCTCAGCAGGGCCAGCTGCAGAGACAATTCACCCCCCTCCACCTCCTGGCACTGGGGCTCCTGTCCTGGCAGCTAGCTCAGGGGCAGAGGAAAAGGCTGGCAGCACTGGTTACTTCAGCATTCTCCAGATTGTACACAAACAGGACACCAGGGAGAGGTGCTAATTGTTTAATCAGCTCTGCAGCAGCACCTGTTGAGTTTCCCCTAATGATGTGAAAAGGTGGCGTACAGGGAATAGCGGCTGCTTGTGGAGGGTAGTGTTGATTGTGATGTACTATCAAAGGAGACAGGGACCATATGCCCTAGGCCAGGGGTGTCAAACTGGCGGCCCGAGGGTCGCATGCGGCCCCCGAGGTAATTTTTTGTGGCTCACGATGCTCTGAAATAAAATGAAAATAGAAAAACTTGTTATGAAGAAAATAGCTCTTAGAGGAGATCGAGGAAATACCTTACACACAATTCCCTCATTAACCCTTTAACTACTGAAGATGAGTATACACGTGGCCCAGTGCCTTTCCTGGGGGCCTGTGGGCGTGTATAAATGCGCTGACTCAGTTCCAGCGACATTTGTAAATGTGATGTGGCCCGTGTGAATCTTGCCTGTTGCACCAAATGGCCCGTGTTTTAATTGTTTGACACCCCTGCCCTAGGCAATCTCCCACAGCTTGTTTTCTCCAACTTCCAAGCCTATGAGTGCCAACTGATGAAGTAGGTATATTGTGAGTCTAGCACTGATGCTTCAACTGAATGTTGAAGGGAAAGGAAAGACCTGGAAGCCCCATTCCTCACCAGCCAGGCACCTGCAACTCTAGCTTGAGAGACAAGATCAAGCTCCAGAGAAGTTAACTGGCGATAAAGCTAGTCAGATCCTAAGGGTTACAGAAGATCGGAGAGGGAGTGACCCCTACGGGCTGGCTGGCATGTCCAGGAGCAATCTGGGTGGTCTGAGCTCTGAGGGCAGCCCTGGAGGATGCATAAGGTCTCAGTGAGGTGAGGGGTAGAACATTCCAGGTGCAGGGAGTGGCACCGCAAGAGAGTCAGGGGAGAACTGGCCCTGGTGTTCTATTTTCAAGAGAGAAAGCAGACTGGCTGGAGCAGAGCTTGTGCCAAGCAGCAGGGGATGGATGAGAAAGCAGAATGGGGGGTGGGGCTCAAAATTTACGTTTCTCACAAGTTCCCAGGCGCTGTTGGCACTGCTGGTCCAGGGACTGCACAGGGCTAAACTGTCCGGGGCCATGAATGTGGAACACCTGGGAGCTCTGGGAGGTCTTTCCCTCAGGGTGCAATAGAATGGGGGAATGGGGGAAGGTGCTATCTAGTTTCCACCCTGCTCTTTTCCGTGTCTGCAGATGGCTTTTCTGTCCCTTTTGCTATTTTCTGGTTTTGGTATAGGCAGGATTGGTATTCATATTCATTCTCATTTGTGTGTGAAACACATTGCTTTGAAGAGAAATTGGCAGCCACGGCTCTAGGCCATCAGCAGAGATGAGAAAACACTGTGAATATTTTAGCTTTGAAAATGCCAAGTGAGTGTGAGAGTCCATCCCCGATGGTTCTGCTGTGACTATTTGTGAATGGCCTGCTTTGTGCAAGCCACAGGGCCTCACACTTCAAGTACATTACATATTTAGGACAACATTGCAAGGGAGGGAGCGTCATCCCATTTTACAGATGAAAAAGTAATGACCAGTTAAGTGGCTAGAGTACATCTAGTAAAAGACAGAGCAGCATTCAGACTCCAGGTCTACCTGTTCTGCAGCCCATACCAACTGCATCCTCCCCTCCTCAATCAACCCAGACCTGCAGGAAGCTCTGAATTGTTGCTTCGTAGTCCTGAAGCCTCAGTGAGGACTGTCTGAAGTGGCCCTCTAGACAAAACATCCAGAGGGACCCAGCTCCTGAACAAGCCTCACAGAAGTTCTGAGTGACCTTCCTTCCTAGGCTCTCGGGGTCACAGAGCATTCCTAGCCCTCCTATCCTTAGGCCCTGGTACCTGGTCCTTCCTGGCACATGCACTTCCTCACCCACCTTCAGGTCCTCCCTCAGAGTCTGCATGCAACCTTCAAACAGCTGAGGGGAAAGAATCAAGTGATGTAGTAGAACAAGCAGTTAAAAAGGACAAGTACTGTATGAATCCACTCCTATGAGGTACCTAGAGTATTCAAATTCAGAGAGACAGAAAATAGAGCAGCAGTTGCCAGGGGTTGGGGAGACTGGAGATGGGGAGCTGCTTAACATGTGCCAAACTTCAGTTGGGGACGACGGGAAGAGTTCTGGAGCTGGATGGTAGTGATGCTTGCGTACAAGGTACCGGTAAATGAACTTGATGCCACAGAACTGTACACTTAAAAATGGTTCAGAAGGCAGATATTCCGTATGTGTATCTTATCATGAATGAATGGATGAATCAATCAATCAAGTGAAAGGGGGGACTGCCTCCACTGGTCACAGAGGAGAGCAGGAAGTGAAAACGAATGTGAGCTGAGGGAGAGATGGAAACGGATGAATCAGGGTAAGAACAGTGCTGCTACCCCTCACACCATGAAATAGCAATGTTGTACATTCATACAACACCCTCAGTCCACAAACTTTCTCACACACATGGGCTCTTTTGGTTAATGTACTAGCCACGATTCTCTGAGCAAAACCCTTCTAGAATCTTCTTCCTCAATGATGTACATATAGATTTAGAGTTTGACCCTTAAAGTTTGGGATGAGGGCCCAGTCTCACTTCCTCCCAGCTCCCAGGTGCTAAAAGTCTGCATTGCAACCCCTAGCCCTTGAGCTCAATTTGGCAAACATTTACTGAGTTGAACATGGGGAGCTCATGGGCAGGGACAAAGGCATGGTGGAAGGCTGTGTGACCTTGGGCAAGTTTCTTGACCTCTCTAAAGTAGGTTTCTTTCTGTGTAAAACAGGAGAGCTATGATAGGATAAATAAGATAATGCATGCAACTGTTTAGCATAAGCTCTCCATAAGAGGAAGTTCTTTGAGGATCTTTTAATTGCCAAGATCTGTGAGCTTATAAGACCTACTCCTTTCTTCCTGAAGTCATGGCCCAAAGAGGCAGACAAGGAAAGAACAGATGCAGGAAAACACCACCATGGTGTGCTGTGTGAGTGGGCATGAGTGCCAAGAAGAGACAATGACCTCAGCCAAGAAGGAAGAATTCATCTCTAGTGGTGTATCTATCCCTTACCAGTCTCTAAACTCCATCAGAGGCCCTGTGTGTAGTGGTTAAGAGCCTACATACAACCCTGTAGCCAGACTGGGACTGAATACAGCCATGTGATCTTAGGCATGTTACCCTCTCTGTGCCTGTTTTCTTATCTATAAAATAGGGATCATAAAAGGTGTCTAACTCATTGGGCTCCTGTAAAGATGTTCAGACAATGTCTGAAAAGGAGAAGAAGATACTTATGACTTAGCTATTGTGGAGCCTCCTGCCAGAGACTGAAGTCCCTGGGTGTCCATAGTTACTGGGTGATGGGGAGAAAGAGCCTTCTCTGCTCTCTCAATTAGAGAGCTGAGTTGCTTTTTGAGTAGAAATTTATTCTTTCCCAAGAACGTTGGCCTCCACAAGGAGCTGGCCAATGCCAAAGTCCACAGTGCTTTCTGGAACAGCCTGAAGAGGTTTTCCCAGGGCTCAGTCCTCCTCATACCTTCAGCTTCCAGCAACTCAGTGTAGGGGGTTATTCCTAATCGGGACAGCCCTTCTGGATTTGTCTTGCCCACGTGGGCCAGGAGCTCTCCACCCTGGCAGACCATTATCATAACCTGCGGCTACCTCACTGTCACACACCCTCTCCTCTCTGTGGATCTGGCCTCAGGGGTCTGGCCTTGAGGGTCAGCAGTGGAGGCTGGGCATTTGTGTTTTTTAAAGCTGCCTCAGACAAAGCCGATTATCAGTCAGGGTTAAGACCCACTCCACAATTTTCCCTGAACAGCTCTCAGCTTTGATTGCACTGCATTAAGTTTGCTTCTACTGGCTGTAGCATCTTCATAGAGCTCTCACGTAGGTCATGCATTGAGCACTCCTGACAGGCAAGATACTGAACTCAATGCTGTGGGAGTGGTGACAAAGATAAATCAGCCACAGCCAGCCCAGGACCTCCTGTGCAGTAAGGGAGAACTACGTCCCTATAAGACAGTGAATCTGAGGCTTTGCTCAGATGCGTGGCCATAGATCTCTCTCCTGGGGTGGAGTGAGGACGAGAACCCAGGAATCCTGACTTCTATGTAGCCTGGCCCTTGTAAACCCCATTCTCTCTGCAGAATCTGCAGGTTTAGACTATTTTATGGGAATTCCCCCACACACACAAAAAAGAGCAATACACTGTTTAAAATTAACTAAATTTACAGTGTATACAATTCTTTGGGGGGAAAGCACTGTTACTAAAACATCTCAGATACAATTTACTAAACATTTATTCCATTGGCCTAAATAGAGCAGAGCCCACAGTGGCCGAGTCAGCACTCATTATGGCTGAGGATGGTAACAAGCACAGAACCATCCAGATCCCAGCCATCCACCAATATTAAAGGCCAGCTTACAGCTGGGAGCAGAGGGGGATTAAAGATAAAAACCTCCCATGACCACTCTCTTAAATCAAAGCTAATAAGCAGGGCCAAAGGGTTCAAGCAAACCCTGCTCAATATCTCTGATGATGCCAGAGAGAAAGGCAGAGTCACAAGGCCACCTTTCAACAGCAACTAAGCCCAAAGGCAGCTGAAACAACCCAGGTGGCAAAATCCCAGGGGGAACTTGACTGTTGACACTGGAAATCTGACTATTAGGGTTCGTACCCGCTCCTATTATCTCACTCAGACCCCAAAGTCCTGTCCATCCTTCTTGTCCTAGATTTAATTCCAAAATGTTGTGTTTTATGGTGCAAAATGATCACAGCAAAATGAGCACATCATCTGGTGCAACTCAAGCACCTGGGTACCGACCACGTCTTACCCTCTTTCAACTAAACGTTCTCTCTTCTCCAGAGCTTGTGGTGGTAATGGTTCCTCTAAAACCTACCACTGTTTGAGTCACCGAAATTTTTGAATTTTTCCTGAAAATTGCCTTGACATATTGTTTAGAAATCAAGTCGCACCCTTCAATGCATATTTTAGTTTTACTTAAAAAAACATACGCACTTCTGTCCACATAGCTACACTTTAAATTGGGCCAGCTGGTTCCATGCTAGTTTGGTTAGGGCTCACAAAACACCTGAGCCTCCTTGGTAAACAGGTGATAACAATGGCACTGAATCTTTACAGCTGCTAGCTGTATTCTCACATCGGTGACTGAAAGAGTTAAAAGAGTCAAAACTATCCTTCAATTGCCTGTACTGGATTTAGAGTATATGTGATGCATCTTTATGCTTCTGTGTCCCATGATGTTAATTCGCACTGACGTTTGAGAACCACTTCACTGAATCCCTGTGAAGGAACAAAAGAAAAGCAGTCGTGCTGGCAAATCTTTCTGCTTCTAGAGATCTATCAAGTCCGCTGCAGTGCGTGGGGACTGGGTAGAGCATTCTAAAGTGCTCCAGCTTCCCTGGAGGGCTTATTGCATTTGTTTAGAACTGTGCCTTAATACATTTTAATTTGTTTGTCATTGTGAGGATTAAGCCAGAAGACAGCTTCATTTTCAGGGGGGAGGGAGGCTGTCAAAGGCCTTATAATTATCATACTGTTAAGAGTTTCTAAACACACACACATTAATTACAGCAGTCCATCTAATCTAAGACACCATTAGTTTTAAAATAAATCATTATTTTATCTATCGTTACGAAAAATATTCTTCCAATTAAAGTATAATAGGCCATCATTATAAGATGTATCTGGAATTCATAGATGTTAACAGGTAAAAGATTCGATGAGGGATGCTGGGATAGCTCCACAGTTGAGTGCTTGCCTCACAATCGTGAGGTCTGGGGTTCAATTCCCAGCCCCGCTGAACCCATATGCTGAACTGTGGCACAACTGGTAACCGCCGGGATTGCACATGGCAAAGGCCCTCACCTCCTGTGAGGATTGCACATGGCAAAGGCCCTCACCTCCTGTGAGGAAAGCCTCTGGTTCGATTCCCGCCCCGCACAACCCCACATCCACCCGTGTGAAATGAAACCATGTCACAATTAATGATGTACAACTATGGAGACTGCTCTGCTCCCCTCCTCCTCTCTCATCTTCTCTCAAATAATAAATCTTAAAAATTAAATTAAATTCTCAATAAAATATAGTACTGCTTTGAAAATTCAACCGAGATGGTAGGTATTATCCATAGTTTGCAGGAAAGAAAAGGAGGAGGCATACAAGACGGGCCCCAGTCACAGGACTAGGACAAGCAGCAAAGTTGTAACTCTGATTCAGTTTCCCACCAGCTCTGGTCACCACCCTCAGGCCCACGGCGACTGCCAGGAGCTACCACGGTAGGACCTCTTCTCTGGGACCTCGCCTCCTTTCCCACAGAACCTCCACTCTCACTGTGCCCCCAAAGGCCTTCCACAGACCCCTCATCTTCCCTGCCAGCACCTCACCCCAAATGTCTACCATCTTGCATTTTACCTGAGCCGGAAACTGAGAAGCATTCTCAGCTCCTCTCTCTCTCTCTCTCTCTCTCTCTCTCTCTCTCTCTCACTGCCAGCACTCACAATCACCCGATCCTGGGGATTCTGCCTCTTAAACACTTCTCTGGCCCTCCCCTTCCATTCCAATTACGAGACACAGGCCCACTTCCTGTTCTCGCCACCTCGTACTTAGACTCTAAAACCACCATCTCTAGGAATTGGTTTCACTCCTCTGGTCTTCTCTCCCAATGCATCCCCGAAAAAAATCATTTAAAAAAATCTCAAACGAGACATTAAAAATGGCCCCTCCTTAGCTTCCATCATGGCTATGAGATCAAGGGGCAACACCTGAGCCTCGCTAATCAGGCCCCCAGGTGTGGCTCATCCTTCTCCAGACTCACCTTTCATCACCCTCCATCAAACCTCGTACACTCTACTGCCTAGCAACCCCAGAACATTCCGATATTGTCACTCACCTCTGCTTTTGTTTGCACTGTTCCCCTAGTCTGGAATGCCCTTTACCAGCTAATTCTTACCCGTCTTCTGAGACTTGCTAAGGAATCTTTCCCAATTCAGGTCACTGATGCATGTTTTTATGGCTGCTTTGGTCTCCATATATTGCAATGAGCCTTTCTGGCTACCTTGCATGGTGGATTTGGGACAATAGCTCATTCATACTTGAGTGTGTGCCCAGCAGAGTACATGGTGCATAGAAGACAATCCACGAATATTTGTAGAAGAAAGAAAAGAAGAAGCGAAACCAGCTTTATAGCTAGTTCTGCTCTAACTTCCTTCCACAGTTTTCATGATAGGAGTTTTATTTTGTTCTTCTGTCTCCAACTCCATAGGCTGAACTCCCCGTGAGGCGTAAGGCATGGACTTGATCGCGTGCCCAGCAGCCCACTTCTGCCAAGACTGTGGTTCTCCTTTGTCCTTCTCTCCAGTCCTTAGTCCTTCTGGGAAAGAGAGGCTGCCCTTGAACCGAGTCCAAGACTGGGTTCTCAATGCCTTTTTCCAAAGCCTACAGCCAATTGCCTATTAAACCCTCCCTCAGCACCTGCCAGGTGCTGCAGACTCTGGTCACTCCAGGCCTGGCCTGGGACCATGCCCAGTGACACAGGTGACCTGATTGCTCTCTTCAGTGTGGGGCTTTAGGACAGGGCTCTTGCCTGGGCAATGTGACTTGGGCTAGGGAACTGCCAGGTTCTCAAAGTTTACACCCTCTACTGTTCACCCTTGCCTGTTCTGTTTCTTCTTGTCTCTTAAAAATGACGCCCACTTTACCTAGCAGCCTATGGCTGCACTGTGTGGAGTTCACAGCCCTGCTTCAACCATCCAGTCCTGAGCAGTTGTGCTCTTGTGCACCACTCCTCCCCTCACCCCCTATGGCTGTGTTTTCATTTACTCAGTGTTAAACTACCCAAAGAAACGGGGAAATCCCTCCCCTCTTGGCCAGCCTGCGGGGACCACCCACACCCCTGTCCTTCCCTCCCCCAGGGCGCACCATGGGAACACACCCAGCCTAGGTCCTCCCTTGTCCTTGTGGGAGAGAAGCCCAGACACCCGGATGCTAAGGGCTTCCTCACTGAGCTGCAGCCTGGTGCCATGACTCTAACTCCTGATCCTGCCTGTGCTGGACAGCCCTGGCCCTGCCTGGGCCCCAGTTCTGATAAATTCCCCCCCTCCCACCTCAGCAAGAAGAAGCAAGGCTGTACCATCTGTAGATCTGGGCATGAGGAGCCCTGCCCTGGGCCCGGTGTCATCCAATTTAGAGAGCCCTGCACATCACAACACACACATGCGTTTCATTTAGTTCAACAACATACGGTACTTGTGTTGCTAAGGGGCTGGTACACAGTACAGACCTAGCGTGACCCATGACCCTAAACATCCACTTTCCTACTAACGTAGTTCTGGCCCCAAGTCTCTTGTCCTAGGTTCTCAAAGGCAAAACCAACGGCATCCAAATGCCAGGAAGATGTGTGGGATTGTGCTGCCTCAGGCAGTGGAGACAGACCCACTTTAGAGTGTGACCTCACTGCTTCGGTAAGAGAAGAAGCAAATTTACTTCAACAATTCTTCCTTTTTAAAGATTGCAACAATGGAAATGCACTTGAATCTTACGTAACCAAAAATCTTGTATATTTCTCAGCAGAGCCAAGCAACCAATTTCTTGCTTCTCTTTGTGTTCCAGTTCATGGTTCCAGAGATCCTCTTGAATTTATGTGGCATTAATGGTTGCCCATGGCAGCTAGGGACATTTTGCAATACTGATTCATATTACATTTAAGTGTGTATACACTCAAGGCTAGACATAGCAGAAGAAAGCTGGTACCAATTCTATATATTAGCAGCTAGCTGGATTAGAATCCTAAAATTGTGGGTAGTTTTACTTTTATAAAAACATTTAATAAGATTTAATTAATTTTTCAGAATTTAAATTACAATTTTAACTTTACTTATATAATTTTTATTTAAAATTTTAATGTTAATTATGTTGACATTTTGCCTCTTAATTTCACAGGAAAATATTGGGTTTTGTATAGTTTGTGTATAATTATATTTCATCATGTTTTCCTTTAGATAATTGGGAATCAATATCAGTTGATATCACGATAGGACAGAAAAGTAAGTGGAGCTTAGAAAAGGCTTAAAGGAAAAAAGAAAATCAATAATAAAGGAACATACTTATATTTTAAAAGCTAGAAACAAGAGATTTCTGTTGAACATGATTTTTGAAACAGAACACTACAAATTCTTGATTTAATAAATACTTAAGACTTGATTACTGGTCAAAACAACAAAATTGAGCAAGAAAATTATTCCCATAGAATGTGCAACCTGAACTTGATATTTTGCTGACTTTCAATCATACAAAATGCAGGCTTTACACATTCTTTAACTTTGTCCTTCTGAAGATACATTTGTCAAACTAGGAGGCTCAAATATATTTTATTTAACAGTTTGACTTAGATAGTTCCAATAGCTACACACATGGTATGCAGATCTCCATTAGCCCCTACACGCAGTGGTCCTATAAATGCTGGGGGCAGGCACGCTCATGAGCCAAAGCAGGAGGCAGAGTGTTTCAGTGGTGAGAACTTGGACTTCCAAGTTCAAATTGCAGCTCTGCTACTTACTAGCTTGATGACTTAACTTTTCAGAATCTCAATTTCCACATCTGTAAAACGGACATAGTGAGACCTAGCTCCTACGATGCAAAATGCAAGTTCCTCTTTTATTGGCTTTCGTTTTTCCCACCTTGTTTTTATAATCAGTGCTGAGGGAACTGGTTTCTGCTGTGCACTTCGTTTGCATAAACGACTGTGCTGTGTGCCTTGAGATAAGCTAGGAGAAAGCACGGGCCTGCCTCATTTTACTGCACTCCACCTTACTGTGCTTCCCAGATGTTGCGCTTTTTACAGATTGGAGGCAAGAGCTTGCACCAACCATAAGATGACCACTCGCTTAATTGCGGTGCCCTGGTCTGAACCCGCCCTATCTCCAAGGTATGCCTGTACACTAAAGAGGTGGTTGCAGAAAACTTATTAAACTTGGCCTTACCCAGGACACCAAGAAGCCAGCCCCTGAGTTTATCACAGGGAGCCCCAAGAATTCCTCACAGTAATATAAAATGAGGAAATGGAAACAAGCCTACATTCCTGATTTTTGGCAAATCGAAGGGCTCAGTCAGCCCAGCGCATAGCTTCGCTGTATTGGCAACTCGCATTCTCCTCTCAGCTAAAATCCAGCTGAATGCCAGAGACCCATTAAGAGGCCTGGCCCCGCTCAACCTCTACCGAGGTAGAACAAAGCGGCATGTATGCTAAAAGCATAACACCGAAGGTAGCAAGATGGTCCCACGCCCAGAAGACAGAGCTTGCAACAAAGCAAGACGATGAAGTGCCATGTGGTCCTTCCTGAGCATGTGGAGTTGCAGCCACCCCTTCCGAAACACCGCTGTCCCTCTGAGGAGACAGGGTGCAGGGCCTGTGGAAATGCTGAGTGTTTCTGAGGGCCTCCGCTTCCTCCCACGGCCACAGCAGGCTTGACTGGTTTGCACAGCAAATAAATTGAGGGGAATAGTGACCTCAGTTCTGTGCCAGAAGAAGAGTGCTGGACGGTTACAAACTCAGGCAGAAGGTGTGGTCCCCAAGCTCTGGACAGGGCACTGTGAGAGGGAACAGGTGTGCTATGCATTGTTTTACTGGGTCCACAGGCGTAAAGTGGGCCCGTCCCGAGCACACCAGGATGTGTAGTCACTTTAGTCATGGATAGGGTGACCAGACATCCCGCTTTTGGCGGGACAGTCCCGATTTTTAACAATTTGTCCCGCGTCCTGCGGCGTTTTAAAAAAGTCCCGATTTTTGGAAAGAATGCACAACAAGCTAGGGAACGGCGGGAGATAGACCACATTTTTAATCAAGAACCCCCTCCCCCCGGTCAATGGTGCCCCACTTTACCAATGTTAAAATCTGGTCACCTTAGCATGGAGAGCTGAGTAACTGTGGTATGATGTGGGGACTTGTGGCTCCCTCAGCCCCACCCACCCTGCAGCTGTCTTTGGCTCAATGAAGATAGTAATGTGGCAGAAAGTGTAAGACATCCTGAAGCCTGACCTCTGTAAGCGATCAGCTATGTGAATTCAGCTGACGTGGGCTCGGGTGCAGTTTCTCCACATAGACAATAAGGCAAATAATACCCGCTGACCTGATACACAGAGGTGGCAGCAGGGGGTCTGTGAAAGTATCACACAATACGCAGAAAGCATTATTCTCTCCCTCGTCCCAAATCTAGGTTGTCCAAAAGACATTGGATCCTCCTAGGCACATACTGTCTTTATTGTTGTATCTCAAATAAATCACAAATAAAAGTTGGGTGACCCTAAATAATTTTTTTAACTTCTTTGCCCTTTATCTGTAAAATTTAAAAGCCTCATGACCTCTGAAGTGTCTAGCTCTACAGTTCTTGACCTGAGCCCTGGGAGACATGCACAGTAGCTAATGATGGCTCACCTTTATTGACCACAACAGACCAGATACTGTTCTCAGCACTCTACCTCTGTTGACTCATTTCATCTCCCCAGCTGCCCAATGATGTGGATATTGTAGTAATCCCTTTCACAGATAAAGAAGCTGAAGCCAGAAAGGTTAAGTTTGACGTTCCTGGAATTAGACTGCCAAGTCAAGCTAAGACTGTGTGTCCTCTCATGAAGTTCAAGTTTAGTTATATTACGAGAGATGCTATCCAAAGAGATCAATAAAAGCCAACCTTTACCTATGGGGCACTATGTACCAGGCATTCTTCTCAATGCATAACATATCTTAATTCATTTCATGCTCATTATGTCCTAAGAAGTGGAAATATTGTTATTGCCTGTTTACACCTGAGGAATTCAAGGCCTAGAGAGTTCAGTAACTGCCTAAGGCCTCAGCTAGTAAGTCAGAGCTAGGATTTGAATCCTAGCTCCAGAGTCTGTATTGCCAAGCACCAGATGACACACACTGGGCCATTTTATGACATAGAAGAGGGACATTGGGAAAGCTGGGATGGCTCAGCGGGTTAAGCGCTCGCTTTGAAGCCCTGGGGACCGAGGATCGAATCCTGGCCCCGGCCCATATGGACCCACATGCTGAACTGGGGTGTGTCCCCAGTTCAGTTCTTGCTGGGACCTATGTGGGAGGCTCCCAGCCCAGTTCCTGCCCTGCGCAGCCCTGTGCCCACCTGTGGAGTGAAACTATATGGAAAAACTAATGTCAACTATGGAGACTGCTCTGGGCCCTCCCCCTTCTCTCTGTCTCTCTGTGTCTCTGTTTCTCTCTGTCAAAATCAATAAAATAAATCTTTAAAAAAAAAAAAAA